>CATIXG010000004.1:0-56612 GCA_949710035.1 Crambus lathoniellus
ATGTACATTAGACCACAAATTTTTTTTTTTTTTTTGCTCGCACGTTTTGTGCATTTGCCACTACGAGTAAAGGTAGGGAAACCAATTTTATTTACTTGAAATAAAAAGTTAAAGGAACAGGGGGGCTACCGCGTAACTTTATGGGTATGAACTTCATACGTTTTTGGGAACTTTGGGTCAATTTTATAAAGAAAATAGCCGCTATCAGTTCTTTGTTTTGTGACGTCGGGTATAACGATAACTAGCTAGCAACGTTCAACAGAACAAAGCAGCAAAAATCTATCAGAATAAGGAATTCAAATGACAGTTGAAGCCCATACCCATATCCAGATTTCTTAGCCGGTAGCCCCCCGGAATTTGGAAAACAGGATATGGATCAGGTTTAGGTGGTAGCAATGTATATACAATAATAATAAATGGATACACTACTTATAAATATGTATAGGTACTTGGAGTTAGGAAATAATTTAAACTTTAATATTATTAATGATTAAAAAAGTTGTTAGCAAATTGTAAATATCTAAATTAATAGAGGTCAATAAAGTAGGGATTGATGTAGGAAGAGGGACACGGAGGTCTATGAGGGAGTTTATAAATGAGGAACTGTCACGGAGGGGGCATGCAAAAAAGATATGGTTTAAATCTTCTTCACAAGCACATAAACCGCTATTAATGATCCCAAGTCTTGCAAGGTGAGAGGCTGTGCAGAGTGTGCAGACATGACCCAAGCGCATTCTTATTAAACTGGAAGTTGCAAGCTTAGAGAGTTTTAATTTTGTGAACCATACTTTAAGAGGTATTCTTTGTTGTATACATTTATAATAATGACCTTTATGTAAACTAGAAATATTCCAAAGGTTTTCCCAGGCGTTATATAAATGATCTTTAGGAAGTGAGAGAAGGTCAGACACGACATTTTTGTAAGGAAAGTTATCACCGCTGTCAACTGCATCTTTCGCAAATTTGTCTGCTATCTCATTGCCGCGAATGTTATGATGGCCAGGTATCCACACCAAAAGAACATCTAGATTTTTTAATTTGCAATTTAATAAGATTTGCCTAGACTCTATTACATAAGAACAATTATTTGTACATGACCAAGGAAATTTCTGCAGTGCTTGTAAAGCACTCTTCGAGTCAGTAAAAATAACAGACTTACTAAGCTTGGTAAGAATGATGTATTCTAGGGACTTTAAAATTCCAAAACATTCTCCGGAAAAAACTGATGTTTCAGGAGGTAATTTTATTTTTTGATGTAAGTTATATTGTTGGTGATAAACAGCTACCCCGATCGTACCTGAAACTGGGTGTTTGGAAGCATCACAGTATATGTAATGCCTATCTGCCCATTCCCTATCGACTACAATGTTTAGGTTAGCGTTAGCATTAGGGTCATTCTTTAATGTTTCAAAATTGTAATGTACTACTGGGGAAATGACAAGAGCTTCGTAATTGATAGAAAATATTGGAAGAAACTGAGAGCGGTGAGTGGGAGCTTGAAGTGAAGTAAATTTACGAAAGCTTATAATAGAGCACGGAGGAGACTTGTGGGACCAATAAGACGAGCATTCTATTCTGTCTGAAAGAGTAAAAAGTTTTTGATAAAGTGGATGATTAGAAAATTGAAGGGCTTTAAAAATAAATTTATCGCACAGAAACTGTCTACGAAGTTTTAGAGGGGGGTCTACAGATTCAACTTGTAGCGCATTAATGGGACTAGACCTCATGGCTCCTGTTACGATGTGCAAAGCTTTAGATTGAATGCTGTCTAACTTAGATAGACCTACTACACTGCATGGTTCTAAGAAATAAGTACCGTAATCTAGAATGCTTCTTATGATAGCATTATACAATAATTTCAATGTGAATGGATGGGAACCCCACCAAACTCCACAAAGACATCGCATTATGTTCAACAAACGTTCACATCTAGCCACGACATAATAACAATGTGATAAGCCTGTCAGTTTAGCGTCTAGTAGGATACCTAAAAATTTGACTTCATTATTTTCAGGGATTTGTTGATTGTTATACAAAACTGTATATGGCGGAGGCAAACGCATTCTAGAAAATAAAACGGCGTTACTTTTGCTTACACTAAGACTCAAGGAATTATTATCTAACCATAATTTAAGAAATTTTAAAGCAAAACTTAGCGATGAACTTATTTTTTCTACAGATCGTCCTGAAACATACAGAACTAAGTCGTCTGCGTACTGTAAAATATTGGCTTTACTAGCGATGTGAAATTCTAGGTCAGAGGTATATATATTATAAAGAAGTGGGCTCAGCACCGAACCTTGGGGCAGTCCCTTCCAGGTTAGCCTTGTTTTAACGTTGTTCTCACCTATGTCGACTTGTAATTGCCTCCTCGAAAGAAGATTATGGATAAAATTGCAGAATATAGGAGGCACTTTTAGTTTATGTAGTTTAGTATTTAAAATATTAAGATCAACATTATCATAAGCAGAGGAAATATCTAGGAAGACAGCAAGCATGGATTCATTATTTGAAAAAGCCAATCTCACATCTGTAATAAAAATCCCTAAGCTGTCCATGGTACTTTTTCCTTTTCTAAATCCATATTGACTCTGAGATAGTAAACCCTCACTTTCTACATACCATTCTAATCGATTTTTAACTAAATGTTCGGCTAATTTAGAAAGGACTGAGGCAAGAGCTATGGGTCTGTAAGAGTTAGGGTCTAACGGAGGTTTATTTGTTTTTAGAATAGGAATAACTTCGTATATTTTCCATGAGGTAGGGATTACACCAGAACTCATTATGGAGTTAATTATATGCAAAAAGTAATTAAGACTTGCATCACTCAGATTTGCAAGGAAGGAATAAGGAATACCATCGTTACCTGGGGCAGAATCCCTTACACACGCTAACACACCTTTCAATTCCACTAGAGAAAAAGGAGAATCAAGGCTGGTTAGAGCACCTGCCGATGATTGAAAAGGAATGTGAGATGAAGAGATGGACATTTGTGGAACAAAAGGAGGTGCTAACCTATCTAAAAATTTATCTGCTACAGTTTCATCAAGATAGTGTGGCACTGTTTCCTTAAACGCAGATCTAAACCTACGAATATTTTGCCAAATTACTGAGGGAGTAACGTCAGGGGACAGCGATGAGCAAAAATGTCTCCAACCATCCCATTTCTTTTTTTTTATTAATTTACGGGTTTGGTTATTAATAATGGTAAGGTTGTAAAAGTTTTCTGATGTGGTACACTGTTTATATTTTAATTCAGCCTCTTTCCGTTGCCGCACTGCTACAGTACATTCATTATCCCACCAGGGGGGAGACGGAATGTTATATCGTTTTTTAGTCGGGAATGTTTCGTTTGCAGCGTCTAACATGGCTAATGCAAAAGCATCCAGGGGGTCTACCGGCTAAAAATATGAAGTTCAGATCCATATTTCTGATTTCAAGCCCAGACCCATAATATGGGCTTCAATTGGAGCTACCGGCTAACTGTTTTTCCGGATCTGGATTTCGCGAGTGAATGATAGTCGCGTCTTGTTGCATCATTTCAAATAAATACCAATATTTAACAAAATATTATTATTTCTCTGCATTTTTTACTCTTATTATTTATATTTTAAATGACAACGGACAAAGTCGATAAAAACAATTAATTTAGTTCTTGATAGTATTAAAAACAAGTATTCCTAAAATAAATAATGTACGTATCAATTAATAACCAAACGCAAATGACAAGCCTTTCTACAACAGTATTCCACCTATGAAAGATCTTAGTCCAATATGCATTTGATCAAAGAATTTACCAATGAAACCATTCGAAGTTGTCCTCGTCCAATTTCTTGGATAAATATTTGATAAGTGGAATACCACCCTTAACTTTACTTTTTGAATTATGTAAATAACACAAAATTAATAAAAATAACGAAAAAGGCATATCTTTGAGGGTCAACTATGGTTTCTCTTCGATTTGTGTGCGCTAATTACGTGAACAATTTGACAAATGACCCCGTCATGGCAAAATTTTGTAGAAGTTATTGTTTGAGTCATTTTGTGGTTAATGTTCTTCATTTCCTCTTATGATACTACCCGTAAGGCTCATTATCAGAGCAAGGTTGCAGATATTTATCAAGATTTAAAGAAAAGCAGACCGAATGTTCCTTATAAGTTTAATATTGACATGATGGAATGGACGGCTACTCCAAGACAAGAACATTGTTTATAAGATGATAATTACAGAGAAAATCATTCAACAGAACCTTTAAAAGATAAACAGTACAAAGTATACCGTAATATTGTCTTAAAATATGTGTTGTGAACTTGTGACAATAACAACTTGGTTAATAAATTCATGATGACACCATTTTGCGAGTTCTTTATTTCTGGTTGTTAATTTCTTGTACTTACCTACTTATACCTTTGTGTTTACATAAATTATTAGTATATTGTGACAAATTCAGACTAAACAAAGCCAATATTCTCAATTAAGAAGTGCCACAACACAACCCTTCCAGAATTGAAAATAAGCAATGTTTAGTTTCTTGAATTCATATTTTTAACACTTATTTATGTAACATAGGTAGGTACTTATTTTTATCATGATCTTTATTTTATATAAATTTGCTATGAAAGAGAAATAAAATACGTCCGTATGGATTGAGGAGCCACGTCAGATTTTTAAGGATAGCTATCACCCTTATTTAGTAGCCATGCAGATAATTTTGTAGGTCAAATCCTGAAATTTGTAGTAAAATACATCAAAAGTTATATCACTGCAAAGGTGGCTCCTCAATCCTGATGTTTAGATTGAGGAGCCACCTAGAACTCGTAATGTATTGAATGTAGGTTGCTGAAACTTATGTATCAATTTGTAGCCATCACGTAGGATATCTACTAGAATTTTGAGCACTTTAGTTCTAAAATTCAAGAAACTACAACACTTTTGTTGTGGCTCCTCAATCCATACACAATAGAGTAAATTTCTATGAATATTTGCAGTCAATTCAGATATTCGACATAATGATAATTTAGAAGGAGGTAAATTCTATTGCCTACAATATGAATGAAATACTAAAACATAGTGATTTCCGTAAACAAACGTATATTATTTGGCTCCTCAATCCTGACGTTTATTCACCTGAGATCACAACGAAATCAAAAGCCAGAGACTCTAACGTTTAGTAGGCGTGCATACTAAACGGCTACATACAATTCATTGCTGTATTCGTTTTAATTGCTGAAAAATAAAGCTTTTTGGTATTGCTCAAGGATCCGTTTTGAGGGGTGACCATAATTATGTGAATGAAACTAGGATAAGTAATTTTTATCAACATTTAATAATTTTTTTTTACAAAATATAGGTTAGCGAATGGATGAGTACCTATTGGGTCTTGTGTGCTCTTACGAATTCTGGATTCATAGTCATCGTAACACAACACCTCATCCTTTGCTAGAATATGACATTTGTAGTGACCCATGCCAGTGATACTAACTCTGGGAAAGAATTCTATAGCGCCCATTAATGTGTATGAGCTGCCTAGAACTATTATAGATTCTGGTATCTCCTTCAAACAATTTTTTTTGCAATCATTCAAATCGAACGAAACCGTATTTGAAAGTGTTTATTAACAGACTGTTACTGTTGTTTGGTTGTTGCAAGTCTTACATGCGTTTTTATCTTCTGCAATACAAATAGCATCTTCTTTCACCGTTGATGCCAAATACAGAAAACATATTAGTCTCGCGACAGTAAACACACGGCTGCGTTGATATTTCAGAGATTTTTTTTGTGACACAATCCATCATTTTTTTTACAAATAAAGTAACCACGTAAGGCCTTTTTCTAACCTATCATGTGTTCTACAGGACTTCAGAGGCAAACTTGCTCATACTTGTCACCTCAAAATAGCCTAAAATACACATTTTGCAATCTCATATCTCACAAACTAGTTATCTCCGCGCTCTGAGAGTGGTGTCATTGGAAAGGGGAAATCAAAATCTACATTTTTCATACAAATAATCTACAAAAAACCTGCGGTTGGATACTAATACCAACCCTTCCAATACGATGTATTGTTTTTGCAAATATTCTTGCGAGTATATTGATACCCAACCACAAAGTAAAATTAGGTAATTGTACCTTACCTTTTCTTGTTATAATTCCAGGTCTGTCATATTTTGTGATCAAATTAATATAGAAATAAAGTAGCTAATAATTATTATTTATTATTTATTAAACATAATTAAACGGATAAAAACCCAATTACATAATTACTTACAGAAATATTGTAGGTACACAGTTTACATTTATAAAACTAAAAAAAAAAAAAATACAATTTGGTAGTTACATTCGATTTGTAATCATTTTTGGATTATCAAAAAATATATCGATTTCTGGAAAAGTTACCAGGAGCGCGTTTAGTGCTTCATGCATACGACATAATGGAGACTGCGCGCGTGCCACCGTACGACACGGCGGGGGCGCGAACAGACGATGTCTACGACCAGAACGTATTCTTATATAGTTTTCCGGAACATAAAGGCGACACAACTGTTCAACACATTCAGGCGAATCCATAACTCCCCGCAAGATCGCCAGAGCCGTTGCAATGTCTACGCGAGCTCTCCTGCATTCTAAAGATTCCATCCCCAACATACCTAGCAAAAACTTAGTAGGATACATAAAGGGATAGTATCCATACATCCGCTTATAGTAATAGCGAAGAAAAGCCTTCTGAACCTTTTCCAGCATTAAGGCATATTTCGCTTCGTGTGGATTCCAAATGCATGAGCTAGACTCCAACGAGCTTCTCACAAGACCAATGAACAAAAGCTTCATAGCCTCGATATTCTGAAAATCACGCAAATTGCGCAAAATAAAGCCCAGACGACTGAAGCAGCTACGAGAAAGTGTGGAAATGTGCTCATTGAACGTCAGGGAAGGGTCAAAGGTAACGCCCAGGTCTTTCATTGAGTCTGTGCGACGTATAACGTCACTGCCCAGCTTATAATTGTACTGGGTGGGACTACGCTGGCGACTAAAAGTCATAACAGAGCACTTATCATTATTGAACTCCAAGCCATTTTCGTTACTCCACTCAAGTATAGCATTAATATCCCTTTGAATGAGTTCACAGTCCGCCTCATCACTTATCTGTACTTTTAAGTCATCAGCATAAAGAAGGCAGTTTGTAAATTTAAGAACTTTTACCACGTCGTTTATCATCAATAAGAAAAGCAAAGGGCCAAGTATTGATCCCTGCGTCACGCCAGATGGAGTTGAATAAGGTTGCGACACATAGCAACCGTGGCGCACATACTGCTGCCGGTCCTTAAAGTAGTTAGAAAATAAGGTGATGAGCTTAGACGAAAACCCAAGGGCATCGAGCTTAGACAAAAGGATTCGACAATTAACTCGATCAAAGGCTTTGCGATAATCAAAATACAGTACGTCAACTTGCTTGCCTTTATCCATCGTATTAGATATGTATTCGACCAACGTTAACAAATTTGAATTCACTGATCTTCGCGGCATAAATCCATGTTGCTCATTACAGATGTAAGGATGAACTTGTTTGAGAAGAACATTATTTAATAAAATTTCAAAGATTTTCGCCGGAGCACAAAGGATGGCAATTGGCCTATGCTCCTCTACAATTGACTTATTAGCGCCTTTGGGTATTGGCGTTACACGAGACACCTTCCATGCTGATGGATAAATACTATGATTTAAAATGAGGTTGAACAAATGACAAAGAGGAACGGCAATGGTTTCTCTACACATTTTCAAGAGATCTGCAGGCACACCGTCAGGTCCCGGAGACCAACTCGACTTTAGAGTGTTGATGGCACTTTCAACATCTGAGACAGAAAAATCGCCGACATCAATTTGCGCATTCGTTGAAACCGAGACAGGTCTTGATTCCAGTGTCTGGTGGTCCAGAGTGTAGGTGCTAGCAAAATGAGATGCAAATGCGTTGGCCGCATCTGCGCCAGAGCACTGGAGCTCTTGGTAACAAACACTAGGTTCAAAACCGCCTGCGGATCTTAAACTATTTATGTGACGCCAAAAACTACGAGGATTGCACTGAAGATTACATTCCAAATTTCTGAGATATGTTTCGTATGATAATAATGTACTTATGAAATTTTGATGAATTATGTATGGCATTTGACAAGACCGCCTCTGTGGTCTAGTGGCTAGTGGTTTACATCACACCACCGATTTCAGACCAAGAGGTCCCGGGTTCGATTCCCAGTAGGGGAATATATTGTATTCGGTTTGGTTGGTGGTAGAAAGGTGGTAGGACTTGTTCTTAGTCCGCCTGGTTCAATTTATTGTACCAACTTGTATATACCGTATTTTAAGCAAATAAACAATTTTATTATTAAAAAATTATTTATGAGGCATGTATTATTATGTCAAATATAAATTATTTCAAATGATATTTACAATTACTTATAATTATAGTATTTGTTATTAAGGCATCTCATTTTATGGCAAATGAGAGTTATTGCTACTAAATAATTATATCATGCTTTATTAGTACCTAAGTACAAATAAGAATAGTGTTAACAAATATTATGACCAAGGATCATTATGGCAAATGAAATGATTAAAATTTTGTAAAAACAAATTATTAAATGTTGATAAAAATTACTTATCCTAGTTTCATTCACATAATTATGGTCACCCCTCAAAACGGATCCTTGAGCAATACCAAAAAGCTTTATTTTTCAGCAATTAAAACGAATACAGCAATGAATTGTATGTAGCCGTTTAGTATGCACGCCTACTAAACGTTAGAGTCTCTGGCTTTTGATTTCGTTGTGATCTCAGGTGAATAAACGTCAGGATTGAGGAGCCAAATAATATACGTTTGTTTACGGAAATCACTATGTTTTAGTATTTCATTCATATTGTAGGCAATAGAATTTACCTCCTTCTAAATTATCATTATGTCGAATATCTGAATTGACTGCAAATATTCATAGAAATTTACTCTATTGTGTATGGATTGAGGAGCCACAACAAAAGTGTTGTAGTTTCTTGAATTTTAGAACTAAAGTGCTCAAAATTCTAGTAGATATCCTACGTGATGGCTACAAATTGATACATAAGTTTCAGCAACCTACATTCAATACATTACGAGTTCTAGGTGGCTCCTCAATCTAAACATCAGGATTGAGGAGCCACCTTTGCAGTGATATAACTTTTGATGTATTTTACTACAAATTTCAGAATTTGACCTACAAAATTATCTGCATGGCTACTAAATAAGGGTGATAGCTATCCTTAAAAATCTGACGTGGCTCCTCAATCCATACGGACGTAATAAAATTACTATCATTCATGAGGATGATTAAATAGTTAGACCTGTAAATACATAAGTTATTTATTTTTTCAGCGGCCAAACATTTTTTTTTTCTATGATTTTTCAGTTTAGCACATCTTATGTTTTCAGTTGCTAACTTAAATATAAATAAGTGGGTTTTTGACATTACAATTTAACAGCAATTAAGAAAATTAACAAATTGTCTATCAACTCATAATTTTATTTGAAAAATAAGAGCTTTAAGCGCTGTCTCATAAGAGTTGCACACAATAGACAGGTATAGATGTGCATTGTAGCTATGCTATATTGTACTTAGTAAGTACAACATAGCATAGCATATTATGTAGTTGTACTACTTACTACAAAATACTTTTACAAAATAGCACATAACATGGATTAGGTACTTTGAATAGAAATTGCTAAATAAATTGGTTAATAATATGGTTTATTTATTCAGTAATTCTGAAATAATTGCATCGTCCCGAAATGAAAAACAGACAAACTAGAGTTAGTCTGTTAAGTATAGAGTATCTAACAAATGATAACAGATGGGAGCTTTTATTGAAATTTATAACTTAAACTTCTATCGATTAGGTTAAAAATAAAAAGATATTTGTTCGACAGAAATGATTAAAAATAAGCAATGATTAAACTGTTCAAATAAAATAAAATTCCTTTATTTCTTTGCTTACTGACTATTTTTTTTTATTTATTTATTTTATTTATTTAAAAAAGGCTTACCAACAGTTTTTGTATCATTACATGCATTAAATTAGGAATAACTAAACATTAAAAGTAAATACAAAAAACCAATTAATGGTAAACACAGCATGCCAAACAAAAAAAAGAAACTTAACAACGTCCGATATACAGTAAAAAAAAAAACATTCAATTATTTATTGGCTTTGGTCAAATAAAATGTGCGCTTCACACTCCCAATCTTTGCGTCAAATAAGTCTAAACTTGTGCTATGGTGGTTGACTATTCTGCAAAGTCTTGGAATAGCGGAATTGGCTCCAAGGACCGTACGACGAAGTGGGGGGCAGAGTGGTGTTATGGGTTTCCGTGGGCACCTACGAGGGACTCTGAAGTTAATTTTTTCCAGCAGTGGCGAGCAATCTATTTTGTTATTAACTAACTTCTGGACAAATTTAAAATCAATAAAATCAAATCTTTGAGCAATAGACGGCATTTTAAAGTATTTCAACCGCTCAGTATACGACCTCACCTGTTTGGCTAGTCCTTGCGAATAAGTTAGGTGCCACATAAACCTTTTCTGAATTCGCTCTATTCGTAACATATGTACCGCATAGTGTGGGCGCCATATTACACTAGCATACTCCAATAAGCTTCGCACTATGCTGAAGTACAGATTTATCTTTGTTTTGGGTCTCCTAAAAGCCTTTCCATTTCTAATTACAAATCCTAACAATTTAGACGCTCTTTTTACAGTTTCATCAA
This sequence comes from Crambus lathoniellus, assembly GCA_949710035.1. NCBI lineage: Eukaryota > Metazoa > Arthropoda > Insecta > Lepidoptera > Crambidae > Crambus > Crambus lathoniellus. Next base: position 10,788 of record CATIXG010000004.1, read on the forward strand.
TATGTGGGACAAAAGACATTTTTTTATCGAAAATGACACCTAAATCTCTAACCGAGTCCGTTTCATCTAATTTAACACCACCAATAAAATACTGGCTTCGTATGGGCTGACTCTTGCGAGTGAATGTAATTTGTGAGCATTTACTGGGGTTAACTTGCATACCGTTCTTAACACACCATTCGGTTAATTCATTTAAGTCTTCTTGTAAAAGGTCGGCGTCCTTCTTTTCATTTATAACTCGTAGTAGCTTTAGATCATCAGCGTAGAGAAGAGCGGAGGTATTCCCAAAGCACCGGCTTATATCATTCAAAAACAAATTGAACAGGATAGGTCCTAAGTGTGACCCCTGTGGTACACCTGATGTAATAATGAATTTGTCTGATTCAAATCCATTAGCTACCACATAGAAATACCGATTTGTTAAATAAGATCTGAACCAGTCTAACATCGTTCCTGAAACACCATACCAAGACAACTTTTCTAGTAATGCACAATGTAGAACTTTATCGAATGCCTTGCAAAAATCAGTGTATATGACATCCACCTGACCATTTGCATCCATAGCTTCAACTATCATATTTTCAAACAAAATCAAATTGGTAACCGTCGATCTTGCCTCCAGAAAACCATGTTGATATTCGGTTAATATTTTCTTGCAGTAAGATTGTAAATAAGGGCATATCAGTGACTCAAACACCTTGGCAAAGATACATAACAAAGATATTGGCCTATAGTTCGTGACAGAAATTGTTTCTCCACCTTTGGGTATAGGTACAACCTTTGCCATCTTCCACTGAGAGGGAAACATTCCAGTTGCAATCGACTTATTAAAGATATATAATAGGGGATCCGTTAAAGCATCTGCGCAAGTTTTAATAAAGACAGGTGGTATATTGTCTGGTCCAGGACCTTTTGTCTCATTGAGGGTCTTTAGTTTCTTTAAAACTTGGTCTCGAGTGAATTTTAGTGTGGAAAAGTTGTCATGGTGCAGGCTACCCTTTGCAAATTCATCAAGTTGATGTGAGTCAAGTTGCGCGTCATTGTAGACGGATGCAAAATACGATGCAAAAAGATGACATATATCTGTTCCATTTTCGGCAGTACATACTCCATCAGATATTATTTTAGGATAGGTGTTATTAGCGTTCCGTTTACTCTTGATGTATGACCAAAAAAGCTTCGGGTTTTTTGATAAGTTGTCCTCTACGCTTTCTAAATAATGGTTATAAGAAATAGTAGCGAGTTCGTTGCACCTTGTTCTGAGTATATCCAGTGCTATTTTATCCATAGGATTTTTATATTTATTGAAACGTCTCCTAATGTTATTTTTCTCGCGAAGAAGATTTATCAATTTAGACGTAAACCAAGGCGGATATTTATTTTTAGTCTGGTTTTTAGGTGGCACATGTTTTTTAATAATAACCCATAGCACTTTCTTAAAGACCTCCACATCGTCATCAACGCTGTTCAAGGGGTTGAACTCATTTGTCCAATCTATTTCGCTAAGATCCTTTTTAATTGATGTAAAATTAGCTTTATAAAAATCATACCTATTATTTCCTTTACTATTATAAGAGAGACTTTTCAGCTGAACGTTCTTAATGTAGAGAACTATAGGTGGATGAGGTAAATCAATTTTGGACAGAACGTCATCTGCAGGGAAAACTTTGCAATTTGGGATATTTGTTAAGACAAGATCCAATATATTACCGTTTGGATTTAGAGTTTTATTCACTTGCTTAAGTTCATTCAGAGTCATGAAATCTATTAGTTTATCTCTTGAAGTGTTAGGAGAGTTTTCATGTGCTTTTTCTTCATCTAACCATTTTATGTGACCAAGGTTAAAATCACCTATTATAATATTGTAATTACTGTCTAAACTATCCTCATAGTTTTGATTACATTTGGATAGGAAAAGATCTAATGCTGCACTTGTAACTGGAGGTGGTAGATAAACGGAACATATAGTCAATCGTTTCACAGAGTTTGAAAAACATATTTCAATAGAGACCCATAGATCCTCACTATCGCTTTCAAAAATCTTTAACCTTTTACAATTGTACTTATTCAGAACTGCTATCAAGACCCCTCCCCCTTCAGTCTTTTTACTAGCCGAACTCGCTCTGTCTCGACGGTAAACAATATATCTACTATTGAATAACTCTTGGTCAAATATATTATCATTAAGCCAAGTTTCTGTTATAATAATGACATCATATGAGCTACAAGCAACGTTTTTATAGAATTCTTTACATTTCGTTCTAAGGCCACGACAATTTTGATAGTAAACACTAAGACTGTTGAATTTTAATAGTATGAAATAAAATAGATAAACATGCATATAAGTGATAACTTTCTATTGTAATTTGTTTAAAAAGTCTTTATCCTTGATGAGTATGTAGGCAGAGTCGTCTGTTTTTCGCATGAAGATTTTGCCATTGCGGACCCAGACGTGTTTATATCCTAACTCTTTGCCCTTAATTCTGGCGGCAGCGTGAAGGGACTTGTTTGCAGGGGATAAGTGCTCCCCTACAAAGATAGGTCGTTGTTCCCCTGGAATCCCAATAAGTGCTGAGTTCAGCTTCTTATGTTTGTTCTGCTTGTTGAAAGTTATGACTGCCGCTAAAAAGTTGTCACGTGCTCTTACTGAGGACAATCTAGCAATTATGGATCTTGGCCGTGCGTTAGATTTATCGCTTTTGGCCACTCGGGTGCAGTGCAACATATTTTCTTCAGTTAGATTATATCCTACTGCTTTGGCAATTGAAATGATTATTGTATTCAAGTTCTCGTTCTTGAGTTCTGGCACACATTGTACCTCAATGTTGCACGATCTTGCATTTTGTTCCAGCAAGTTTATTTTACTATTCAGCGAAGCAACCGTATCTTGCAGCTTACCATTCTGTGACTTAATATCTTCCACGTCATTTCTCATCAATTTATGATCATTCCTGGCATCTTCATATTTTTCATTGATAAAATCCATTGAAATTTTGACACCATCAATTTCCTCCTTGAGCAGCGTTAATTCCTTGTTAATTGTTTTAGAAATACTTTCGCTTATTTGTGTCACAAGAAGCTTCATTTGAGTCTGCATTATATCCGTCACAATTTCTCTTATATCCTGATGTGTAACTGGTGAACGAGGATCTGCATTCGATTTAGGGGAATTAGAAGGCGCTTGTCGCTTATTTGGTCTGTTGGTGACATAAGGCATATCCCGTCCGACCCGATCCTTGTTATCGTTTGAACTTTCATTTTTCCCCTTAGGGGAAGACGGCGGAGGAGTCCTCGACATTTTTTGAATTTTGTATTGCTTGAAATGGAACGTACCCAGCCAAGTTGTCCAAGAGCGCAATGTACATCAAATTCTACCAAGCAATGCACGCCGAGCGTGCCCAGACAAGTTGTCCAAGAGCGCAATGTACATCAAATTCTAACAAGCAATGTACGTCGAATACGCTGGGCGTAAATGTTGGCAGCCTTGAGTCTTCTCTATGCTTGCATTGCTTGCTTACAATTTGACAGCTGAGTTGATCGATAATATAACCAATTTTTACGTTGTAAACTGCTATAATATTTACTTCTATTAGCAAATATTGTTTTGAAACACTACACAAACACTGTTTTGTACATTAATCACCAGTATTTTAACTTTAGCACAATAAATCTAATTAAAAACATGGGAAGAATTAACAGCAGGTCTTTACTGATTAGTACCGAAACCGGAAGTTGTTTAGTATTACATAACATTACATTTTAGTACAAAATCACAATATTAAAATTAAAATAGGCTACTTATGTTAACATAAAGTTTCACCTAGCAAAATATGGAGAGACTAACTTCTCTCCACTCTCCTCAGAATGCCTTTGAAATAAGAAGCCAGATGCACTGCAGAAACGTGGAAGCGCCAACAAGGATTTAAAGATGTTAGTGTATAACACACGCAGGGAATTGTAGGAAAGCTGGATAAAGTTTGACCACAGACTACTGGTATAAAAATTTTGACAATAGGCTTTAAATAAAGTAAAATTTACTTCTACTGTACACCAAGCAAACCTGTGTCTCACCATGTTACCACTGACCAACAAAGCCCTGCATCCCTATCCATCTATATCAGAATAAATTGTCATACAGAGTTTCAGTTACTATATGCCCAAGGTATTTAAACTGACTTACACGGCCCAAAGGAATCCTGTTCAAAAGTAACAGGGGCACATTTTCAAGTCTCTTAATGTTACCCCTGAAGATCATGAATTCACTCTATTTCTCGTTGTACCTTAGGCCGTGCTTCCATATATAGTCCTCGCAGGAGCTTTTTGGGCCACCCAGCGATAGGCAGAGCAGCACAGCACCATGTCATCAGCATAACTGATATTATTCACACAGACATTATCTATATAACAACCATGTGTGCTGCTCAGCCCAGCGATGAGCTTGTCCATATATACATATATAAGAGTGAAGTCAGCCCATCCTGTCTAACACCACATAAACTCTTCAGAGCATGTATTTCCCCACTTTACCACATTTTTCTGATTACCATACCAATGTGCCAGTAGGTACATTTATAACCTCAGCCAACGAGAAACATCTTTAAGTTTTGTCCAAAGGTCCAAAGCTTATCATAACTTCATAACACACAAGATGATTCTGCTTGTTTCGGTGTTGATTGACACACGTGCTCGCGGGAATTTCTCAATTACTTTATAATATCCACTGAGTTCTGTCCATTTGTGTTGTCCTTGTGCTGTGTGTAAGTGTTACTAACATTATAATATCAAGGTAAGTGTTTAAAACTCAAACATTGAGTGATATCAATGTCTGACGAGGAACCTCCTGACGGAGGAGGGGGGAGAGAGCCTCCGCTGGGTATACCAAGAGATGACTCGCAACCTTTATTTACTCCTTTAACACCAAAAATGGATACAGGCGGACCTATATCTTTAAAGCGTCCAGCTCCCACAAATGATTCCGGAGTTATACAAGCCAAAAGAAATACGAAACCGTCAGAATCTATGCAAAATATCTTTGTCAACCCAGAGTTTGAAGGAGACTCTCCTCTTACCTACTCCTCTGAGGACAGCGGACCCTTCATAGTCCACATATCTAGAAAAGAACCTGACCCATCTACAGGCCTCACAATGCGTACCCTCAAACTAGCTCAATCACTTCACAAAAGCAAGGTGAGTGGTATTGTAAATGGCGGAATCAGATCTGCAGGACGAAACAGAGTTTGTGTGGAATTTGAATCGGCTGAAAAGGCTAATACTTTTATTAGGAACAACCCACTTGAGAAATCCTTACAATGTCAGATACCCAAATTTCATGTATCCCGCATGGGGGTAGTGCGAGGTATTCCCACTGAGTGGAGCTTAGAAGAATTCTTTCAGGGAATAACTTACTCACGCAACTGCGGTCCTGTTATAAGACTGAGACGACTCAGCAGGAAAACTGTTAGAGATGATATTACATCCTGGAGCCCTACAACAACAGTAGTCGTTTCGTTTCAGGGGCAGAGACTGCCAGAAAAAATATACTGCTATCACATGGCCATTAATGTTGATACATATAAGCTCCCAACCATACAGTGCTGGAAATGCTGCAGGTTCGGTCATGTTACGGAACAATGCAGATCAAATGCAAGATGCTATAAATGTTGCCAAAACCATTCTGGTCTGTCTTGTTCTGTGCCTGATAACCAGGCCACATGCTTGCTTTGCAGGGGAACCCATAAAGCCACCGACCCCAACTGCCCAGAACACTCCAGGCAAAAAGCAATCAAGCTGGTTATGTCCGAAGAAAATATTAGTTTTTCTGAAGCTTCTCAACGCTTCCGCCCTTCTCGCCCAACATACTCAGAAAAAACAAACTCTGCCCCCACTCCCGTTGCATCCCCCAACCCTTATACTCCAAATATAAGCCCTTCTAAAATACTCCCCACTCCTTCTAGCTCCTTTAAAAAAACCATTACCAAAACCAGGCCTCCTCGCCCGCCAACCCCTCACCACTATGACGCAGATTACCGTGATATCATCCGTTCACCATCCTCTTCGAAACCTAACGGCTGTGGCCTCTCATGCCCGCATCAACGCTCGAAATCCCCTTCACCAAACGAAAACCTCATTGAACTTATGGCATCCACAATGGTAAATATGCTAGAGAAGTTCAGCGATGCCATACCGCCCCACGTCATGTCCTTACTGGAAGCGTTTGTCAGTTCACTCAACATTAAAAATGGCCAAGTTGATGCAATGGAACTGCAAGAGTATTAGGCACAAAAAAGCAGAAATACAGTACCTTATTAACAAACACAAACCTGTTGTCTTTGCCGTCTCGGAGACATGGCTTAGGCCTGGTTCCTCTTTCAGGATACCGGGTCATGTGTGCCTCCGTGACGACAGAGATGACTCAAAAGGTGGCTGTGCCATCTTAGTCAGTCGAAATATCCCATACTCAAAAATAGACTTACCTGCCCACTCTCATAATTTCCAGATTGTTGCCATAAAAGCCATGGATATTTCCTTTATCTCAGTCTACGTCCCTTATCCTAGCCCAAATATAATGGTGGAACTTAAAAACATATTATCCTTGATACAAGGTCGCAAAATCATATTTGGCGATTTTAATTGTCACCACCCACTTTGGGGCTCTCGTCACAACTGTACTAACGCCGCGTCTCTGATACAACTGATTGACGACTTTAACCTTTATGTCTGCAACGACGGTTCTGAAACACGGAGAGTTGCCCCTGGTCAAAGAAAAAGCTGTGTTGATTTGACCTTGGCTTCCCCTGACCTCATTTCTCGTATAACCTGGAAAACTTTAACTCTCACACATGGCAGTGACCATATCCCCATCCTAGCTTCACTTGATTGTCCAGCTCCACCAAAAGCTGACGTATCACCTCTCCTTAAATATAAAACCAAAAAAGCTGATTGGGAGATGTTCGCAGCCAGTGTTGACTCAAAATTAGATAGGCTTAATTCCATAGGCGCAGACAATTATATAGAAATGTACAATTTATTTATCTCCATCCTTACTGAAGCTGCTGATGAGGCCATCCCAGTGAAAAACTCCGCTCGCAAATGTATTTCTTCTCCTGCCTGGTGGGATGCAGAATGCACTGCTGAAATAAAGTCACGCAATAAAGCTGAAGAAGAGTTCCTAAAAGACCCAAGCTGCATTCCAAAATACCTTCACTATCAGAAGACAACAGCAAAATCAAAACGAGTCTTGTCAAAGAAAAAAGCCATTGGTTGGCAAAAATTTTGCGAGTCCCTAAGCCCTCGTACTCCTGCCTCTACTGTGTGGAGGAAAATCAATGCATTTCGCAGATCAGCGGACCAGTCCTGTCCCTCCTCCAACGAAACTAACTCCTGGCTCCCCGATTTCTGCAGCAAACTTGCCCCTCCAATTGCTCCTAGTCAAGACTCCTTCCCAACTTACCCCCCTCCTGAATCCACAGATACATTTGACTCCCCCTTTTCCTTTGCGGAACTTCACTCTGCCCTTGACGGCCTTAAGGATAGCGCCCCGGGAATTGATGGAATCCCATATTCCTTCATAATCCATTGCTCCGAAAGAGCCAAGAAGATTCTCCTAGACATTTATAATAACATATTAATAAATGGGCAACCCCCTTGCTCTTGGAAAACCCAAATTGTCATACCTATCCTGAAACCGGGGAAAAACCCTAAAGATGCGTCATCATATCGCCCTATAGCCTTGTCTTCTACACTATGTAAAATATTTGAACACCTTATTAAAAACAGACTGGAGTGGTTAGTAGAGAAAAGAGGTATTCTACCTAAATCCCAGTTTGGCTTTAGGAGAGGCATGGGCACCCTCGATAGCCTGAGCATACTTTCAACGGATATTCGCCGCGCCTTCTCTGTGAACGCTTCAACAATAGGGGTCTTCTTGGATGTTACCTCTGCATACGATAATGTACAACTTCCTATTCTCAGGCAGAAACTGCAACAGCTGAGTTTACCTGTGAGGTTAGTAAATCTTATATGCAACATGTTCATGTCTCGAACAGTTAAGGTACGTGTCAATGGAGAATTAGAGCCCCCCAGAACAGTTTGGAAAGGACTTCCACAGGGCTCTGTGTTGAGTCCTCTTCTATACAATCTCTACACATACGACCTTGACAGAACGGTCACTAGCTTCTGCAACATATTGCAATATGCAGATGACATAGCTCTGTATGTTTCATCCAAGGATCTTGAACAGGCTAATTCCAGTATAAACTCTGCCTTATACTATTTGGATAACTGGCTATCTGACCATGGCTTATCCCTTTCTCCGGAAAAATCGAAAGCCGTAGTCTTCACTCGTAAAAGGTCGACACCCTGCCCTGATATATCTATAGATGGGCAGCCAGTTGAAGTGGTGAGTCATTGCAAATTTTTGGGTGTAGTATTTGACTCAAGACTGTCTGGCGTGCAGCACTTAAACCATGTCTGCAAAAAAGCAGAAAAAAATATCAACATCCTTAGGTCACTATCAGGCGTACATTGGGGGTCTCACCCAAAAAGTCAAAAGCTATTATATAATGCGGTTGTTCGAAGTCACTTTGACTATGCAAGCTTTATCCTAGAACCATGCAACAAGTCTGCTTTAAAAAAACTAACTTTACTTCAGTCAAAGTGCCTTCGAATTATTGTCGGTGCTATGCGCTCATCCCCGATAAACGCCCTCCAAGTGGAATGTCTTGAACCCCCTCTGAATCTCAGACGACAGATGATGTGCGACCGATACTTCTTGAACATTTCACAGTACTCAAACCACCCCCTCTTAGATAAAATAGAAAAACTAAGCAGATCAGTAGATACATCTTCGTATTGGAGGCATAAAGAAACACCCCCCTTAGTCAAAACTTTTAAGGATCTGTCCTCCCTCTCGTCTCCAATTTTGAAATTATCTCGAAATGCTCTTTATGAAGTTCCTTTTGAGGCTTTAATTTTCCAGCCTCCCATTAAATTAGACTTTGGCATTTCAAAAAACACTCCGGATACAAATAGCACTTTCCAGACTATGTTAAATAAGGATTGGCAAGATTGGTTTTACTTATATACAGATGCTTCAAAATTGGAAGATGATGGAAACGTTGGTATAGCAGTTTGGTTGCCTAGTCAAACTGCTGATAAGCATAGTGTCATTCTAAGCTTTAAATGTCCCTCTCTACTCACCGTTAATACAGGAGAAGCTTTAGCAATACTCGAAGCCGTTTTATATGTCAAGTCCCATACTTTAAATAAATCCATAATTTTTTCCGACTGTCTAAGCTGTCTTCAGGACATTGCCAAACCTCCATTCCACTCTAGACACAATTTTCACATTATCCTAAAAATAAGAGAGGCCCTTTTGGAATGCTCCAAATTAAATATTGAGGTAATTCTGGCATGGATTCCAGGCCACAAAGGCATTGAAGGCAACGAAGCTGCGGACATGTGCGCTAAATCAGCCATAATGGCTGGAATTGACTACCATAATCAATGTTACGCCCGTGACTTGCGAGGTAGGACTAAATCTAAAATGATGGAGACCTGGACCGATCTATACAAAACATCTATTCTGTCAAAAGGTAAACATTATGGTAGGATACAACCGGACATTCCACCCAAACCCTGGTTCTTCCGGCATAAACATATTCCAAAAAAAATCACATCTACTGTATGCCGATTAAGATTGGGCCATGTGTGCACCCCTGTATTTCTGGCTAAAATAAGAATAAAGGACAGCTCTCTCTGCGAATGTGGTTTGGATGAAGGGACCTTAGAACACATTTTTTTCTATTGTCCGAAAATTTCCACTCCTCTTTATAGTATTTTGAATAAAACTGTATGTCGCCCTATAAATATAAACTATCTACTGTCACTAGCTCACTCCCCTGCCATATATATTTTGTGCAAATTTATAAAACAAAATAACATAACACTGTAATGTAGGTATTGGGTATTAAGTTTACTTGCGTCCCCCTGTTTTGTTTGCTTGCTATATCTAAATATATGATATCTATGTATTTTAGTGTTGTGGTGTCTTGTGTTGTATAAGCGTTTGTCCTGCCCCCTTGTTACAGATGCTCATGGATAGTTAAAAACGACAGTCAGAACCGTACCACTGTCATCAAAACCGTCATTCTATTCTAGCAGAACACGCACATTGTCTCTTTAAACTCGGACATTGGCAGAATCGTCGCGTAAAGAGACGCAGCCATCTACAACCAAAAATTGATTGATTGAACACACAAGATCAAATGCTTTGCTGAGGTCTTAAAACATGCATTTATAGGAAGGAGTTAGCTTTATAACATAATAAATAACAGAGAACTTTAACACAGCTCAATATCACTTGTAAAATAATAATTGTCAATCAAATGCACTTTCCGTAGACAATATCCACAAAAAAGTCGCTATTGATAATATCACACAACACAATTACTCCAAGGAGGATAATAAGTATTATCTAGCACTTCAGCACACTTCAGCCAGAATGGTGGCTAGGCTAGGCTAGTGATTTGGTTTAATTTTTGTGTTTCGGATAAAAATCCTCAAAGCAGTAAAAACAAAATTTATAACCGTACCTACATAAAATAAAACTTTCCTATTTTTGATTTACATAGTATCTTCATTACTTTAGTTAAATGCCTAATTTTTATCAAAAGTAGGTCAACAATTTATCTTTAAAGTTATGCAAATTCCGATAACGAAACAAGAAACGAAAATTTGAATTTCGCGGGTAAAATTCCATTACATGACTTCGAGAGAAAGGAACAGCGAAATAGCAATTTGTGTTTGTCTCTTTCGCTCCATCTTCTCGCTCTGCTTTTAAACTCTCTTCAGCGGGGTTATTCACGATTGTCGGAAAGCAACTTTCCGAATCGAATCGGAAAGTCTCCCGAAACACGCGATTCACGATCATCGGATCGAATTTTTTTGACATTACTTTGTCGATTGAATTCGACCTAATAACCGAGAGCATATTTCTCTCGGAAAGTGATCCGTACAAGATTATTAAGGTTAGAATTAATGTAAAAAAACATAAAAAGGTTAAAAAACTTGAAATTTAACAACATTCGAAACCCCAAACATCGTAAGTAAATAATATTTTTATTATTGTGCTGTAGGTACCTACTTATAGGTTATAATCTATTAAAATTAAATGTATGGAAGTGAGACTAATTTTGATTTAATCGTTTATGGAAAATAAAGTATTTAGAAAAAATTTACCCGTCTCACAACCAGCTCCGATGGGACCCGAACCCACGACCTAAATGTGAGACGCTGGTTGTGAGACGGGTTGATTCTTTCTTAATGCTTTATTTTCCATTTTTCTATGATAAAAATTGCATTGTGAATGCAAAAAAGTAAAAATTTAAATAACTTAAATCGTTTATTATAGTATGATGATAGATCATAATATTAGATGCCTACTCACTGTTTTAGATGGAACATATCCTCGTGCAAAGACGGCGAAATCAAAGAACTACAGAAGAAAAAAGATGCATAACATTACGGGCCAATTGTTCATTGAGGGACATGTCAAACCCCTTCAATGACCATAATTTTATAAAGTATTATCGCTTGACTCCAGACATTGTATTAAGCATAATAGAAGACATACGGAACTTCTATCCGAGGGCAAAAAATATGAACAGTATTCCAATTGAATTCAAGGTAACTAGATAATAAGCCAGTGTTATTGCTTACCATAGTTACCTACCACTCATAATAGATATAAAATTTGATGAACCTAACTTATAAATTGGATAGGTAGGTAATATATAAGTACTTATAACATTTTGAATTTAAAAAATTCTAGTTTCTGTCGGCACTTCATTTTTATGCTCAAGGAAGTTATCAGAAACCGGATGGCAGAGATTCCTATATAAACCTGAGTCAAGCTTCAGTTTCAAGAGCTATAGAGCAAACAACAAATGCTCTAAACAAACCTGAAATTTTGTCTAAATGGATTAAATTTCCCCGGTCAGAGAATGAAACTCAGATTTTAATAGAAAAGTAGGTATGTATTTTTTATAATTTTAACAAAAAATATTTTGGCAGTCTTAAGATATTGTCACAGTTGTAGTATAACTATTAAAGTTATAAGTAGCCCTACCTATAACATAGTTTACCTAAAACTATGCAACTATTTTAAACATCAAGTTTAACAAATATTAAAAGAACTAAGTAAGTAAATTATATTTTTTCTTTATAAACTCTGAACTTAAAACGATTTCAAACTTATTAAATTATTTCGAATCAAATTATCAGTATCATTAGCAGCAGCAGAGAGATCTACACAACATTACAACATATTATTTCTAATAGTATTATTTGGAATTAGTAGTAGTATTTGGAATCCACATTTCCTAATTAGTAATAATTTCTTACAGAAATTACAGAAGATTTAATATACCAGGAGTAATTGGGTATGTAGTGATGTAAAATGACTGAATCTATCCAACCAGTCACAATTGTCAAAAACGATACATGACTAAGGTCCGGTTGCTCGTACATTAAACTTTTGTCAAAATTGACAAAAGTAAAAATTTAACTGATGTCAATTTTGACATCGGTAAAAGAAAAATACGTTGGTTATCTTGGGGTTATAAGTGTTGTCTGTACTATTTTATTAACCTTCCCTTAATTACTAATGTCAAAATTTAAACCACCCCCACCCTGTCGGTTATTTTGACCACCGTTAAATCTGTGATTTGACTGCTCGTTAAAGTAACTGCTGCTTCAACAACGCTTTTTAAATTTGACCGCTGGTTAATTTTACTTTAACCATAATTTAACCCTATACCAAGCTTCGAGCAACCGGACCTAAGACCAATCATTTACTGTCAAATTTTCAGTTAAATTGACTCAAACATTACAGTCTAATTAATAATGTACTAGGCAACACTAACTATTATTAGGTATTTTATGAAATACACACATACACATAACTTAATACACAAGTAAATATTAATTGAATCAAAATGATTGTATATGACCGTTTTTGACAGTTTTTTTTACCAATTTGATGGTAAATGACAGTCTGTCGAATTTAATCACTTTGGTCATTTTCAACACTAGGTATGTGGACGGTACCCATATATTAATAAAAAAACCGAATCATCGTGAAGAATTATTTGTGAATAGGAAGGGGTCCCATTCTCTAAATGTTCAAATGGTAAATATTATTTTTTTGATAATTTTAACCCAGAAGTAGGTATATTTAATTAACCCAATTTTAAAATTGTTTTAGATATGTGATTCAGAATTGTTAATTTTAAATGTCAATGCACGGTACCCTGGTAGCACACACGACTCATTTATTTGGAGAAGCAGCTCCATCAGAGACCATTTGTTGCGTTGGAATGATGCTTTTAATTGTTGGCTTCTTGGTAAGAAACTGAAAAAGAAAGAATAAATGATTATCTTAAATAAGTAAATAAGTTAGGGCAAGGTAATAATGAATATGAATTTGTTTCGCAGGGGATTCAGGCTATCCTTTGGAGCCTTGGCTCATGACTCCAATTCTTTATGCCCCTCCCGACTCTCCAGAAGCCAAATACACAGAGTTGCATATAAAATCCAGGAACTGTATAGAGAGGTGCTTTGGTTTGTTGAAAGAGCGTTTCAGATGTCTTCACAGACATCGGATTCTTGAATACAATCCTGTAAAGGCAGGATGCATAACCAACTCATGTGCAGTTTTACATAACATATGCATAAAGGCACGTCTGCCAGCACCAGAATCTGAAGACCATATTGATGAGGTAAACCCAAATTTACCTCATGTTAGTTTGAGCGACCCTGATGTACATAATAGAGGACAGCAAATACGATCAAATCTTGTCTTCAGATTGTTTTAAAGCTTTTTCAATAAAATAGTTTTAATATTACGTATATTTGGTATTTTATTTGATATTGACAAGTAATGAAAAATTGAAAATGAAGCATTTAGAAAAATCTAACCCTCTCACAACGCTCCGATGGGACCTGAACCCACGACCTTTCGCTTTCCGGGCGACTGCTCCAACCACTGAGCTACGGAGTCGTTACGGGAAGCGTCGAATAAATAAACTATAAATCGAATAAATTATGAAAGAAGTTTGTAGTAGTTTACCTTCACTTTCAGCTACCACAATACGGGTTTGGCTTCTGATTGCACCTGCAATATTGTCTAATGCTAAAACCATTTTGTTAATGCCTTTGGCCAAGTCTTCTATGGCTACTGCTTGTTTCATAAGTATTGACTCCATATCATCATCTACAAAAAGATATTTTCAATTTAAGGACAATAGTGAAAAGAAATATATCCAAAGAATCTGCTAAACAACATCTACTATCATTGAATTATTTATTAATGATTACCTTTCTTCTTCTTTGGAGGATTTGTTGGCGGTGGCGGCGCCATAGTGGTGTTGCTCGATGTTGAAGGCGCTGATTCAACCACTACTTCAACATCCATATTTACTAGGTCTGATGACCCAGTAGAGCCAGTGGATGGAGGAGTTGATACCTAAAAAAACATTGTTCATTTGAATAGTTACATAAGTAGGTGCCTATTCAATAAATGTCTAAAGAGAAGGTTATTATTTGAATTAAAATATTAAATAACATTATTTTACACTACGACTGCCTGTGACTTCGTCTGCGTGGAAAGTATTTTGCTATCCATCGGGAACAATATTTTTTTCAGGATGAAAGGTATACTCTATGTCCTTCTCTGTACCCCTGACAATATGTACCTATGCAAAATTTCATGATGATCAGTTCAGTAGTTGAGACGTGAAAGCGTAACAAACAAACAAGCGGACTTTCACATTTGTAATAATGTATGTAAGGATTGTGTACTTGCCTCAAATGGATCCGGAATATTCAGCCCATCAACAACTTCAATCCCAACAAAATCTAGCAACATTGCTTCTAATGCACTGAGTTGCATAGTTCTTGGGCCACCTCCAGTTCCTGATGCAGTTTTTTTTATTTTTAAAGCTTTCGCTTTTACATCGGACTTCCAATCCTGCCAGCACTAAAAAAAAATGTTTCTCACTGTTGTGTGCTCTTACCAATAGTTTTAATAGTTTAATGCGATAAAGTCTAATCATATGTAGGTAATCAAAATAAAATTATCACACTCTTGAGAACATCAATTTGATTTGCAAGTAAATAATTATTATACTGTACCCTGGCGCGGGACATTAATAGGATGATTATGAAGTACCTAACTTACTTTATACCATTTTTCAGGAGACTTAGTGGCTCCGCTCCCCAAAGCATTGAGGCAGTCTGCCAACTTAATCATTAGGGGCTTTTTGGAGCGCGCTCCGTCGGGCCCACATATTCTGCCCTTGGCAAAATCTTCATGGGCTTTCATAAACTCCAGCATCCTCTGCCGCTGTTCGTAGGAGATTCTAGGGTTCTAAAAATTATTAGGTAGGTATTATTATATTTTGAGTCCACTGTGAGTGTGACTGTCAAACTTATTAAAAAAATAATCATTTCTCATCACTCACTGATTTTTCCATGGCACTTTTTCTTTTTGTTTACCAAACAAAATCTATGCAAAATCATAAAGAGAGAAAATATGAAAATATCTAGGTACCTACCTATTGACCTACCTATTGACTAAATAAAATAGTTGACATGACAATGACATTGACATGACAAACAGAACAATATACGTTTACAAAGAATGTTACCAAGTAAAATTAAATATTTTAAAATCTATTAAATATTGCAGATTAATAATGACTGTTACTTTTTATAGATAAATGGGATAAATCTTGTGAAATATCAATGTTAATTTTAGTTATTTGTTGCTTAAACCTTTAAAAATATCAATTCTATGTTATCGATCTTATTTTCTACCATTTCTACCAAACTTTGTAAATGCATTTCACAATGACAAAATAGTCAACTAGTCTATGGCGCGTTGGCGCGCTTTACTGTCGGAAAGTGAGTCGAATGCAAGTCGAATGCCAGTCGAATGTATTTGTGAATAGCAGTTTTCGAATCTATCGGTACGGAAACGGAATCTAATCGAATGCTTTCGAGTAGGTTTCCGACAATCGTGAATAACCCCGCTGCTAAAGTTCAACGTTTTACAAGTGCTAGGGGTATATTTACTATAAATGAAGTTGATTACACTCAAAAGTAGCAAGTTACTTCACACAAATTGAGAAATTAAACTTTTCCATGAATCTTCCGATACCAAAATACTCGCCTGCTTCATTTGACATAACGATATGAATCTGGGTTTCGAGTTTTTACTTTTTAATTTTTACAAAATACCGATTCTGGGCTTCAACTGTCAAAAATGTATAGAGAATTTTCTTCGTCATTCACTCTTTTTCTGACATATGGGTATGGGAAGAAATATGAAGTCCATGGAATTAGGCGGTACCGCCAAGTTCAGATTATGGGCTTCAAATGTCAAATAAAGCCCATATCCATATCCAGATTTTTTAGGCGGTAGACCCCCAGCACACGTCGATGAATTATTTGTATGAATATCGGGGAGAATGGATAATTTCCGCTCAACTAGCTCACTAAACGTTTTCCATCTGTCACTGTCAATGTCATTAATAATTTTGTATTTTAATCTTGGTGGGCGTCTGGATTGTGTTTTGATAATTGTTTTTGGCAGAGTTATTAATATGGGATAATGATCACTATCGAAAGTGGAGGGCAGAGTTCTCCAGGTCAATGTGGATGCTAAACTAGGAGTAGTTATCGAGAGATCTGGGGCACTGATTCCTTCATGAGGTTTAGTACGTCGAGTTGCAACGCCTGTATTCAAGATGCAGAAGTTATTAGAATCCAATATATCTAATATTCTAGAGCCGTAGTGACTAGAATTGGTGCTACCCCAAGCTTGATGCTGAGCATTAAAGTCTCCCAAAATTAAAATTGGTTTTGGAAGTTGTGAAATAATGGATTCTATTTCGTTATAAATGCATGATGAAGGGTGGGGAATATAGACAGAAACAAAACATATTTTATTAATAGATATAGCTATTATAGAAAAATCAACGTTATGGTTTGCAATAGGAATGTGCTGAAAAGGAACGGTATCATGTATTAATAGAGCAACACCAGCATAGCCATCAGTTCTATCTTCTCTTACACATAAATATTGAGAAACTTTAAAGTTATAACCCGGCTTCAACCAGGTTTCTTGAAGTGCAACAACAACAGGTTTATGCACATTAATAAGATGTAGTAAATCACTTTTTTTTGAATTAATACTGCGACAATTCCACTGAAGGATTGTTGACAGGTGATCCATTATTGATATTATTGTTAAAGAGTTGACTAATACTTTGTACAGCAGCGTTGGACGGTTCAGACATATTCTTTGTTAATAAATTAAGTAAAACGATAATCAGGTCTCTAGTTGACATATTAGCTATGGAATTATTATTTTCATTTATTGTGCCAATGGATGGTAAGGGTATGTCATAATCTTTAGTTAAGGCAGCATGTGTATATTTGTCATATCCTATACTATGTTTTGGAGAACTATTGGTTTTATTAATAAATACTGTTTTTTTATATGAACTTGTTTGTTTATTTCTATTATTACCTTTAATAGAGGACTCAAAAGTTTGTCTTAGAGGTGATGAAGGAGCTACAACAGAAGTCAAAACTTCTGAATATGATTTTGTTACAGGAGGGTGTAACTTAAATGCTTCTGCATAGGAAATGCAGTTGTTAGCCATTGTTTCTTTAATGGATTTTTGTCGACTGAACTCTGGGCACTTCCTGTTTGTGGCAAAGTGGGATCCAGAACATAAGAAACATACAGCCTCATCTTCATCTACATTACAGCTTTCTCCTGTGTGGTTATTACCACATTTAAAACACCGTGGAGATGAACGGCACTGTGATTTGATGTGTCCATATCGGCAGCAGTTGAAGCACTGGACAGTTGGGAAAATATATAGATCAACAGGAAGGGAGTTGTAGCACAAGAATATTCTTTTAGGTAACACCTGACCATCAAATGTAATGACCACAGTCTCGACTGGAATATAACTAATTTTACCATCGGTAACATTTTTCCTATTTATGCGCCTTACTTTTAAGATTTTGCCACATCCAATAGGCACAGATATATTATTCACTATGTCATCTTCTGACCAATCAGTTGGCACTCCTTTTATAACACCCATCCGAGTGACTGATGAGGTAGGAATAAAGGCCTTATAGTTGGATTGTTGGAAAGTTTTATTTTCTAGGAATGAATTTGCATCTGTAAAGTTATTGAATGAAAGCACAACTCTATTCCTGCCTATTTTTTTAAGACTTCCATTGACAATATTCTTTACTGAATTCTTTTTCAAGAAATGACCAAAGGAAATTGGGTGTATAGAAACATTGTCATTTGGACTTGCCTGTACCTTTTGGATGTGGATTGTGTATGGCGCGGAGTCATTAGCCTCATACAACTTCCTACCTACAAATGTGCTAGGGTCAGCCTGTTTGGTATCATCAGCGTTAGGTTGGGAGGGTTGTGTTTGTGACATTGAGATAGAAGTTAATTCCGGCGATTTAAAAGCTTTGGAAGATGGTTGCTTTGAATTGGATTCGCAATGGCAATCACTTTCACAAAGTATATTAGAAGATGACTTATGACGCCTCCGTTTTTTGTTGCAGTGCCTACATATTTTACGTGATGTTATACGTTTTCTTTTTGAATTGCAAGGATTAATTTTATTCTCGGAAGCATCAGTATCCAAGAGGGAGCCCTCCGTATCCATTTCCGAGCAATCATGGGGCACCGTCACGACAAGAGAAACGTGTGGAGGTGTCCCCCCTCCAGGGTCGTCTGGGTCGTCGTCCATTACAAAGAATTACACAAAAAACTTACCTAAGGTCTGCAAATATGTACAAATAACACTAAATAATAATAAATATACTTAATTATATACACTACAACCTAAATGATCCTATTCTTTACACTTTGAATCAATTTAAAACTAAAGACGCTAAAAAACTCGACCGCCAACTTCAAGGTTTCCCGCGCTTTCCCAACAAATTAGTAGTAGTAAAAATTCGTCCTTTTTTTTTTGTGGACAGGCGAAGACATCATGCCATACTGCCAGGTCTTTAGTATTTTTTTTTTTTTGAATTTATATTGTTCGTCAAATCTCAGGTCTAAACTTGTCTTGGTAAGATAAAAGGCTAGGAGCCAAATCTTGAGTTCTTGTCTTTTCTTTGTAATATAACATAATAGGCATAAAGCCAAATCTTGTATTCTTGTCTTGTCTTGGTAAAATAAGTCAAAAGGCTAAAAGCCAAATCTTGAATGAGAGTTTCATCTTGATAATATCGTCATTTCCTATTTAAGTCTTTTCCGAGGGATGGTCTTTTCCGAGGTATGGTCTTTTCCGAGAGATAGTCATTTCCGTGAGTTTGTCAAGTTAAATTTCTCCAACTGTGGAGCTAATATAATCATAAATAGCAATAAAATTTTCTGGGCATGCTAGAATGTCCTGTAGTGATGGCGGGATATCTTTGTGTGTTTCCATCAACCGATCTATGAGGAGCAAACGCTGTATGTTAAATACTGGGCAAGTAAAGAAAATATGTTCCAGTGTTTGGTCTTCTCCTATGGTACATTCTGTACATTCAGGGGATGATATTAAATGCATGCGATGCAAATGAGCTTTAAACCTGCAGTGTCCAAATCTTAGTCTATTGATCTGCGTGTAAAATCTTCTTTGTAAATAATTTCTAGATGTAGCGAACCAGGGTTTTCGGCCAACTTCTTTATTAACACCGGCATACCATGCTCCTTTTGATTGAGTAATTGCTGTTCTTTCTTCTATCCATTGCTCGTTGATCTTTCTACGATATTCGGGTAAGAGATCTTGCCAAGGAGTAGAAAAGTTTTTAATATTGCCACCCAGTGAATTTGTTAGTCTGGCAAGATAATCGGCATTTTCATTGCCTGTCACACCGACATGTGCTGGAGTCCAAAGCACAAATTATAAAGACTAGTACAGATAGGAATCAAGCCTTATAGCGGCCGTTTGTTAGTGAATGACGGACCCCGATTAGAGTTTGACAACATAGTGCTGCCAGAACTATCGACACCCTTGATTCGTTATCGATAGTTGTGCAAATTATCGACGTTTGGTACAACCCTAGTAATATATTATTTTAATTAAATTCTGCTCAAATAAAAAACGCATTTGATGAAAGAAGGCATTTATTACTTGAAATTATAATTTTATTAAATACAAAGTACATAAGTATAAGTTGAGATTTATACAAGACAAAGAATGAGAGTAATGAAATTACTTACTGAATTAACTAAGAAATATAAATACTTTATCAGCCACAAGAAAAATTAAACTGCTTGCAAATATTTATTACGCACAAATGCTAATGCTATTTTTCCTAGTAGTTTTATTTAGTATCTGCCATTTCATTATTTACTGTTAATATCACTTTCAATGCAAGACGCAATAACCTAATTCTAATAGTTAAACATTTAATGCAGTAAGTAATCAATATAGCAACTAACAGCAGTAATTTGCACCATATTTCTGATTTGATAACTTATTACCGCAAGAATAGGCAGACACGGGCATCTTCGCAGCACTCCACGAACCTCGTTGAGACTCAAGTTATCTGAAAAGATTAGATTTGGTTAGTATAGATTCTACATATTGTTACTATAATCTGCCATAACATTTTATAAACAAATAAGTGATAGTTGAACTGAAAAGTTTGTAAATCAAGAAAGAGTAGTGTGTATAAAGCACATTTTGTTTGTTGTGCCGCTATGCACAAGTTATAGATAATCAATGTTTATAGTTAATAACTGTTGCAGTAACAGTTATAACATAGTCATAAGACAATCACAATAAACCATCATTCGTACCGACAACAATCATATATTATCCCACCGGTACATTTGTTATAATTCTGTTCTGTTTGTCAGAATCAGAAATATGAATTTGATGATAAGGCATTTTAAATGTTTTAACAAAGTTATTGAATTACTTACACTGTTATTTTCTCTTGACTTGGTAATCTTGGTATTAACAACTTCACTAAATTGAAACTTGTTAAATGTGACAACTGATTATTTAAATTTAATCCCAAGTAATCTACTGTGCTTTACCATTATCACCATATGATATCACTTCTAAATATATGTTGAAATAAGGTATTAGGAAGGTTTTTTTAAAGAAAACTAATCAATAATTAATTACACATACCTACCTACTTACATTCATATAAAAAGAATAAACAAACATTACCTATCTTTCATTCATAACTTCTTCTTCAACATGTCAATGACAAGTACAAAATCATATGTTGTTGGCCCAAAACTGTGCCACTCTCACCGCGTTATCTGCAGCCAACATGAGGTCCTCACGCGTGCAGGTGTCCGGGCATGCATGCAGAGCAATCAATGAGGTGGGCCATGGTCTGTGGAGTGTAACCACACCTGCACGCGAGATCCGTGTTACTGGTAAAGCCCCACCTGGACAGGTTGTCTTTACTTCGACCAACTTGGGTACGGAGTCTATTTAAAGATCTCCATAATGATCTGGGAAGTTCAAGGCCAGGAGAGAGCTTTTCCTGGATGAGCACATATGGGTGTGGAAGGGTAGCAGAGTTTTCCCACAGTTTAACTTTGGTTGAAGAGGCCTCCGTGGTGCCAGGCATGACGCACTTGTAAAAACTATTGCGACTCTTTAGCCTTTGATAAATTTCATAACTTTCTGAGAAACCGAATCTTCTTTACGCCGGTTAAGTTGTGAACTGTATTTTCTTTTGTTTTGGTTAGTTTTAAGAAATATAAAGTTGCCTCTTGGAATTACCTAAAACAACAAAACTCAAATTTAGGTTAATGTAATAAATAATTTTTACATAAAACTACGTAAATAGATTTACTTACGTGTACCGAAGGCATCTTCGAATAATGTATCCATATTTCTGTAAAGAAATATCTGAGAAAAAGTGGAAAAACATCTAAAGAATACTAGAAAACCGAAATGAGTAAAAAAAACACAAACTAAATAAACGTCATCCATCTTGAAATTCTTGAAAAAAGTGACAGCCTTAATTTTAGCCAATGGGGGCACCCCAACAAAATGGCGGTCTTAATTATAGCCAATGAATGGGTATCGGGGCTACCGGCCACTAAGTATTGACCTATTCTATGGGTGATTCCAACGCCTGGTCCAAAGAGCATGTAATCACTACGCTGGAGTCCAAACAAATTTAACGGTCTTGCAATCTTTTAATAATTGTAAAATTTCCTTTATTTCATATATTAAATAGTGGACTATGAGAAAACCTGGTTTTTCTAGTGCTTGCAGCACTGACATGCTGTCAGAGGCTATTAGAAAGTGTCTTTTGTCAAAACACATGGAATCTGATTGTATATATTTTAAGGCTAATAAAATTGCAATTGCTTCTGCCGAGAATATACTGAACTTTAATGGTAAGCGATAACCTTTGCCGTACTTAATATCTTTATGGTAAAACGCCGCTGAGACTCCAGTTTCACTTTTCGAGCCATCTGTGTACCTATATCACATGGTATTCAGGCCAAGTTGCTAATTTTTCATACACTGCCTCTTTATTTCGCAAGTCATGATCAATGTTTATTTCTAAGAGAGGAAATTTACTTTCATAAGAATCACAATAGCAAGCCCAGTGATCTCTACAATTTATATTACTGTCTTTAACATATGCTGATATTTCTATAAAATCATGAAGGATATATGGGCATTTACAGTTTGATGCTGATGTATGTACAATATGAACACTATTGTTATTTAGTTCATTTAAAAGATTATTATCATTTAAGCTATGTAACTTAAGAATAAATTTAAATTTTA
Source organism: Crambus lathoniellus (assembly GCA_949710035.1). NCBI lineage: Eukaryota > Metazoa > Arthropoda > Insecta > Lepidoptera > Crambidae > Crambus > Crambus lathoniellus. Next base: position 33,665 of record CATIXG010000004.1, read on the forward strand.
AATATTTGAATCTCAGCATAAATGGAGGTATATTGCATTCTACTTGCATTGATACAATAGGGGTAGAGTTCATTGCTCCTGTGATAAGCCTAAGGTTTTTATTTTGTATTTTTTCTAGTTTATTTACAAGTGCCGCATTGGAAGAATAACAAAGAAAACTATATTCAAAATGAGAACGAACAATGGATTTATACAGCATAAGCAAAATTTTCGGGTCAGCTCCCCAATATGTTCGAACTAATGATTTCAAGATATTATAAGCTCGTAATGCTTTGTCTGTCAAGCCAGAAACATGTTTAGCCCATGAAAGGTTACGTGTAAAAGTGACACCTAGAAATTTGGCTTCATCGTCCACCGGCAGTAAATTGTTATCATAGAATATATTAGTAAGTAGCCTCTTTCTTTTACTAAAAATTACAACTTTAGTTTTATTTAAATTTACATCTAATTTTAAATAATCAAAATAACTTTTAAGATTAGTCAAAGCACTATTAAGTTTTTGCTCAACTTGAAGCATGTTATTGCCAGAGCAATATAGTGTGAGATCATCAGCATATTGTAGATTTTTTGTGCTATTTCCTAGTATGTTATTTAACCTATGTATGTATAATATGAACAATAAGGGACTTAATATCCCACCTTGACAGACACCTTTACTGGATGACTGTGGACCAAATAAATTATTTTTAAGTTTAACATAAACATCTCTATTATTTAAGAAGTTAAAGATCCATTTTATAAATTTTTCAGGTAATCCCAGTGAAAACAGCTCATCAGCTAGAACATTATGATTAACATTATTGAAGGCACCTGTTATATCAAAGAAGATGCAAACCAAGAAACTGCCACTTGACAAAGCCTCATGAATATCTAAATACAAATGATTCAAGCTTTCTACTGCTGAACGACCTCTTCTAAAGCCAAATTGATTATAAGGCAATAAATGGTTATGTTCTAAAAAGTACTCCAGTCTTTGTTTCACTAATTGTTCAAATAATTTTGCTGCACAAGATGTTAATGCTATGGGTCTATATGAGTCGTGATGATTTTTGTCTTTACCAGGTTTAAGTAAAGGGATAAGACAATCAACTTTCCATGACTTTGGAATTATTTGCTGGTGCCATAATGAGTTAAATATTTGAAGCACTATATTGCAGCCAGATTTACTAAGATTTGAACATTTTATAGGATATGTGATCTAAACCAAAAGCAGTGTCTCTACGTGAATTTATGGCAGCTAATAATTCAGTGATAGTAAAAGGTTTCATAAAAAACTGTTCTGTATTAGGACTGTGATCAGAATAATCGCTTAATGGTTGGGATTGTGCATTTAAAGTATACTTATCTAAGAACGGTTGAATCCAATTATTGGAATGGTGACTATTACTAGGACTGGAGTATGACTTATTGAATTTTCTAATATTAGTCCATATGATAGATAAAGGTGTCTGGCGGTTGAATGAATTGCATAGTTCTACCCAGGCATTCTGCCTTTCCCTTTTGATTATTAACTTCTTTTGTGCTTGTTTCTTTTTAAATAATAAGTATTTTTCTTCAACAGGGTTTTGCTTAAATTCTATATAAGCTGTTTTGCAATTTACTACAGCTTGTGTGCATTTATCATTCCACCAAGGAAGTTTTAATTTATTTTTTCTTTGACCATGTCTTTGCTGATGTGCTAAAGATTTTTTAACAGTATTTGCTTCAGATACACATTCTAGTAAGATTTTGGAAAGTAAGTTATAGCACATTTCGGAGTTGGTTAGATCAAAATTAGAATGGCACAACATTATATCTGTCAGTTCTTTATATTTTTTCCAGTCGACAGTTTTATAATTTGGTTTTGAATAATTTGCAGCCACATTACTGTTATCATCAATGTTTGAAGGATTGCATAATAAATTTGTAAGAACAGGAAAATGATAACTGCATAGTGAGTCATCATGTACTTGCCAGTTACATCTTAAGGCCAAACTGGGAGAGACTATAGTGAGGTCAAGGGCATTAGACCGCCAGTTATGTGAACCGACGGTTGTTACAGAGCCATCATTTAACAGACATAAATTATTATTATTTATAACATTTAAAAGTGTTGACCCACGGATGTCAGTGGTTGCACAACCCCACATGGTGTGGTGTGCATTGAAATCACCTGCTAGAATTAAAGGTTTGGGTAATTATTTTATTAAATTATCTAGGTATATGAATTCAAAGTTGCTAGGTTTTCCCCTCACTATATAAAAAAAAAAAAAAAAAAGGTATAGCTGAAGTGGGGCTATAAAAGCTAACTAAGGATAGAGTTTCATTGTTAATATTTAATGTTATAGCTATGTTTTGCAGAGAATCATCATAATAGGTTTGAAATTTTTGGTAATGTAAATAATCTCTAATAAGAATAGCAACACCATTGTGTTTGGAACCTGTATCTAATCTTTCTATCTTATAACCTTTGATATTTATAGTTTTTGTGCATTGGAGCCAAGTTTCCGAAATGAGACCAATATGAATGTCATTCTGATATAGATATTGTGTGAAGACATGTTTGTGACTTAATAAACTCTGAGCATTCCATTGAACTATGTTAAGCTGATCCATTATTTTTTTCTAACAGCTGTATTTGGTTTACTGGAATTGAATGTTTCTAATAAAACCGATTTAATAGTCTCCGATGTTATAGGAGATGACTGGTCTGGTGATGATTTTTGTGAATATAACTTTAGGATTGTAGATATAATTAGATTAAGGACAACATCTGATTTAAGTAAATTTTGTAATTGGTTTTCAGGTTTAACAGATAACTCTGGAAATTTTTTATTATTAAAAACATCAGCATAAGATCTTTTTTTGTATTTTAAATTATGTTTTTCAATTTCCTCCCTTTTCTTTGGACATTCTGAAGAAATGGAAATATGGTTTCCTTTGCAGTGAATACAAAAAGCGTCTTTTAAAGCTTTGTCACATTGTTTATAATGGTGATTCTCACCACAAATCGAACACTTCTGAGCATTTTTACAGTATTTGCCAATATGTCCAAATCGAAGGCAGCGCAGACATTGGCTCACAGGAGGAACGTACGGGCTTACCTCGAAAAACCAGCAGTTTATATCGACGCTATCAGGAAGGGTAGGGCAGGAGAATGTAATGGCTACGGTCTGGGTGGGAATCAGGATGAGGTTCTGGTCTTCATCTCGTCCACGGCGCATCAGTCGGCGTACAGACACGACGTCCTTTGAACTGGAAATTCCGTGATAAATGTTATAGTTGGACATGTAAGAGGGAACGCCTCGAATTACGCCTGTGATTTCGGTTAGGTTTGCTGGTATGGTGCATTTTACTTGAAGTTCTACCAAAGACTTAGTATTATTTAGGGCCATATTGGCTAACCCTGGCCGCTCAAAAATTGCTCCTATTTTGTAACGATTTATCCTCTTGAACCTTTTGATTCCTTTATTATGCCGTTTAAGTACAGCGCCTAAGGACATTAGGTCCCTGTCTCCTATGGGTTTCCCCTCAATAAGACTTTCGTAAATGACTAAATATTCAAAATTTCCCCCGTCCTCAGGGTACTGTCTGGTGTAATTTTCAATTTTGTATGGTTTATACTTATTTTCGTCCCCGTTATCATCCGAGGAACAGTCGGATTCGGCTGGAACTGGGTCCCCATCTAATTTATGTTTTTTTCCGTTTCCCCATGACTAAAAGAGCTTCTAGGCTACTTTTAGCCTAATACTTATTATTCAATAACTATTTAAACACTTTTCTATAAAGAAAATAGCAAAAATATTTCAAAAGTTTCAAAAACGCGCCTTTCACTTTCGAAGGTTTTCCCGCCAATCCCCCAACAAATTAGTCTTGGGTGATAAATAAAATAACGGAATAACGTCACGGTGAAAAAAAAAATCACCGTGATCAACCACAAATTATATCGATACCTTCCGGCTCAAAGGGCGTAATCACCAAAACACGACTTTTCAGGAGAGCCAAAAAACTAAAATTAAAATTTTGTATTTGTCACAACTTTGCTGTTAATGATCCTATAAATAAGATTCTTACACCAAAAGTCGTTAATTTTTGTGATGCATAATATCAAAACATAATGTTTTAAGAAATATTTATAATTTAAAAGTTAGCTGGTGGATACGCCGCACAAAATATGTCTTTTATGCCCCATAAAATGACTGCTGCGTTTGTAACGCAGGGTGTAACCACCAACTTTCAAAATTAAAACTGTAGTTTTTATCGTTCTGTTATGAGTTATTAAATTGTTTGGGTTTATATTACAACTAGCTTTCCGCCCGCGGCTTCGCCCGCGTGGACTACACGACGTTATCCCGCGGGAATGTGACATTTTTCCGGGATAAAAAGTAGCCTATGTTCCTCTCCAGGCTACAAAGTATCTGTGTTCCAAATTTCAGCCAAATCCGTTCAGCCGTTTTGGCGTGATTGAGTAACAAACATCCAAACATCCAAACATCTAAACATCCAAACATCTAAACTTTCACATTTATAATATTAGTAGGAGTAGGATACTTACAACTGTTATAAGTAGAATAGGTCAATTTGGCAACCCTTAGTCCATCAGAGGCTTGTATTCTATACTGATATTTATAACTAGTGAAGATTTTTATTTTTGGATTTTAGTTATGGCAAAATAAATTTAGTATTTTATAGTTAGGTACTTACTAGAAAAAAGTTAGGAGTAAAAGGCTAAACTTTTTCATATTGCAAAACAATCTTGATTGTTAGCAAGTCTTAAAGAAGGTTGGTCCTAAGGAAGGAAAGAATAATAAGAAAAATTAATTGTTTTTTAACTACAAATTATTTATTTTCTACACAGTAAGATTTAACTAACCATAACCTACAAAATTTGCGAGCTTCATAACTTTGTCAAATGTAAGCCACATTACAGCAATGATGAACTCTGTTATGCTCGAGGGTAAAATGCCAAAGGCATGGGGCAGAAGCGATGCGATGCTATTCTTTAAGAAGGGTGATAAGGCTCTCTTGAAGAACTACCAACCAATCGCACTTCTTAGCCATATCTACAAGCTGTTTTCAAGGGTCATTACGAATGGTCTCTATCATAGGTTCGATGACTTCCCACCTCCCGAAAATTTAACTAACCATAAGGTACAAAATTTACAAAGCTTCATAGCATTGTCAAATGTAAGGCACATTACAGCAAAGATGAACTCTGTCATCATCGAGGGCCAAACGCCAAAGGCATGGGGCAGAAGCGATGTGATGCTTTTCTTCAAGAAGGGTGATAAGACTGTCTTGAAGAACCAATCTCGCTTTTTGGCCATATCTACAATAATATCTATTTTTCGAGAGTCATTACAAATCGTCTCGCTCGCAGGTTCGACGACTTCTAACCTCCAGAACAAGCCGGGTTCCGAAAAGGCTATAGACCACATTTATACGCTGCGGCAAGTTATACAGAAGACCGAAGAATATAACTTGCCACTATGCTTGGCGTTCGTGGACTATGAGAAAGCCTTTGATTTGATAGATTTGCATGGGTAGTCTCTCAAGAGACACTGCAGACTCTCAAGAGGTGCCATATAGACTACAGGTACATCGAGGTGCTGAGGTACTATACCAAAACGCCACCACGTCTCGGTCCGATTACAGAACCAGAGCTCTAATCTTATCTAACTACAGCGAGGTGTGCGACAGGGAGCAATATTTCTCTAAAACTGTTCACAGCTGCGTTGGAGGATATTTTTAAACTCCTGGACTGGAAAGGATGCGGCATCAAAATCAATGGCGAGTACCTAACACACCTACGGTTTGCCGATTATGTAGTTCTCCTGGCTGAGACCTTGGTAAACCTGAACACAATGCTCAAAGATCTCAGTAATGCTTCTCAAAGAATGAGTCTGGAGATGAAAATGGATAAGACGAAAATTATGTCCAATGCTCATGTTGCATCCGCTCCAGTTAATGTTGGGAACATTATACTCGAAGTTGTTGACCACTATGTCAACCTGGAACAGACAGTCCAATTAGGAAGTCCAACTTCGAGTTGGAGTCCGAATTCGAGCTAGATTCGACGAGAGAAAGAGATCTCTCGTCGATTCTAGCTCAGAAGGGCAGCGTTCGGGAAGCTTCGGCATATATTTGCATCCAAAATTCTTCAATGTTTCAAGACTAAGGTCTTTGACCAGTGTGTGTTGCCATGCCAGTTATGACTTATGAAAGCGAGACGTGGTCTTTTACTATGGGTCTTATAAGAAGGCTCAAGGTCACCCAGCGAGCAATGGAGAAAGCGATGTTTGGTATTTCCCTGCTCGATCGAATTAATGAGATACACAGGAGAACTAAAACAACCGACATCGCTCGAAATATTGCTTAGTTGAAGTGGCAGTGGGCGAGACACATAGCGCGGAGAACCGATAGCCATAGCCGTTGCAGCGGAAAGGTTGGCGACCGCGAACTGGATGTCGTTCCGTGGGCAGGCCCCCTACAATGTGGAATGACGATCTAGTCAAGTCGTGAAGCCGCTGGATGTGGGCAGCGCAGGACCGATCGTTGTGGAGATCCTTGGAGAGCCTATGCCTAGCAGTGGAGAGCCTATGCCTAGCAGTGAGCGTCGAGCTACGGCTGAAATGATGATGATGACTATTGGATAACACATTCAGCACTTCGTAATAAAATTTGTATTACCTACCATATAGCTTTTCCAAGTAAAAAAAACACATAGATGTTAGATATTAATGCGCGCACTTCATACAATGATTGTTTTCAAACTAATTTATTTATGTAATACTCTATAAACTAATCGCCACATCACCACACGTGGGCGTAACCCCCGCTATCCGCACCGCGCCCCACTGCTATCCCGCGCGTTATGTGTTGACATTCCATTTAACTTTATACGTTCTAGTTGCAAGAATACTTTTTTCGGGCGTAAAATCATAACATATTTTCAAATATAAAAGAATTATGGGAGTAAATACCATTTTATTTGCATCAAAACAAACTGACTGGGGCGTAAGATTCTATTAATTTCAAAACACAAAAACTTTTTGGGCGTAAACACCAATGTTAAGATAAAATTTAATAAATCTTGGGCGTATATTCTTTATGGCTTTAAGTCATACGGATATACGCCCTACAATTTTTTTTTGAGAGTGTCGTTTACGCTTTTACGTCCAAAAATACAAAAAAAATAGCATTACCAGCCTTAAAATTTGAGGTCGTATTCACCATTGTTTTCAGAATTTGAGAACTTTAAAAATACAGTTCGATAGCGCAGAAAAAACTGAATAAGATGGCATTCAAAACTCATTTTGGCCAAAATGGTGGTTACGCCCTTTGAGCCGGGAGGTATCGATATAGACTACAATAGTACAGATAGGAATCAAGCCTTATAGCGGCCGTTTGTTAGTGAATGACGCGCCCCCATTAGAAATTGATAGCATAGTGCTGTCAAAACTATCGACGCCCTTGATACGTTATCGATAATGGTATCGATATTTAATTACATACATCCCTAGTGATAGATTTTTTAGAATTCTGACAAAATAAAAAAAAACTCATTTATTTGATAAAACAGGCATTTATTACATTATAATTTTATATTAAATACAAAGTACTGAAGTGTAAGTTAAGATTTATACAAGGCAAAGAATGAGAGTAATTAAATTATTACTTACCTACTAAATTGACTTTATGAATAAACCAAGAAATATAATAGTACATTACAGCCGAGGACAGGTAAGTAAGAAATTACATTGTCGAGGATGGTTTGAAGCACGAGCCGCAGGCGAGGGCTTTAATCATTCGAGGCAAGGTAATTTGCTTACCGTACAAGGCTTGTATAGTGCTTTTCTCAAGAAATGCGAGGAAATAAAAAAAATCTGTTTAACTAAATAATATTTATTAAAATTTATATCACACATGTTCGGGCGATTATTAAATGTAAATGTTATTGTTTTCCCGGGCACACTTATGTATAAATCGCCCATAATAATATTATTTTAATGATGTAGGTATCATTAAAATACGACAACAACACAGATTCCGAAAACGTATGCGCCTTTATTCACTTTTCCAAATCAGATCGTAGGTTTTCATATATCTTTCTTTTGATTTTGCTGGCAGTAAGTTTTCTGTTATTCATTTTGCTTCTGCTCTCAAATTTGGTGGAGTAGGTACATACAATGTCTGTATATGTTTCATTGCCAGAACTCATTTTGATAATTTATTACACAATATAAAATATAAATAAACTGTATTGATATCAAATCAACCGCTGAAAATCATTCCCGCCGTTTTTTTAATATTGGTTTGTGAGGCCAAGTGGAACGGTCATACAGCCTATTGATACTTACTACTTGCTACTAAAATGCGCAACTTCAATACCCGCTTCTGGGTGGTAGATGGCGCTGTACATATTTCCCATACAAAATTACTCGTAAAGGATATTTTGTCTATGATAAATCTCATTTTGTTTTTTCGATTGATGTTCGTGCTAAGGGTACATAGTGCTTGTGGTACAATACGAAGTAATATACTCTGTGCGCACCGTATTTAAAAAAAAGTTAACCTAATTATGATATAATATTTACCTATATAATAATAATAATGATGTGGCTGTATGGTGCAAATGTCCCTTTGCTTTTTCTGTTTTTATACACAGGAATAACGAAAGAAAAAATAAAGAAAAAAATTTGGTAATAATATCTTTGGGTAGTACCTTTTCCGAGGTAAACATTCTAAATTTGAAAATCACTGCAGTAATGAATTTCAGTACTTACTTACTGCACTGATTTTAGTGCAGTAAGTAAGTACTGAAATTCATTACTGCAGTGATTTTCAAATTTAGAATGTTTACCTCGGAAAAGTGCCACGTACTGCATTCTTTTCTCAAATATAATATTAACATTTCAGACACAGCCTTCTCTATTGTCTTCTACAAGCCATGCTATTAGGTTTGACAACGTCTCATTTTTCGTTGGCTGTGAACCGATTTAAGGCCTGTCGCATGTTTTACGATTTTTTTCTGTCACAAAATTTGTAACGCCCGCCGGACGCACTCTGCTCATATGTTTTGTTGTAGACTCCGCATACTATCAGAATTCTGACGTGTCTGACGTCCGCTTCTGATGAGTCTCGGATGCAAACGATCGGACGGCAGAAATTTTTCTGGCTTTTTGAGGGCGAACTCTCCATACACTTTGTACTAGACCCCGCACACCCGAGAGATTTTTGAGGGACAGAAAAAAAAAGAAAAAAAAGGGTTCTAATAATGAAACGAGATGGCGCTGACAAATAGCGACGTCGGTGTGATCAGAAATAATAAACTAAAATGACGAGTTGATAACATTTTGATTTGTTTTCAAATTCGTAGGTAGCAAGTAGGTAGCACTATCTAATATTAAAACAGTAAAATAACAACGAAGTAACAAATATATCAGTGAGAACGCAACGTAAACCTACTACCTAGTTGAAGCATAGGCAATCAAAAAGTGTGTAAAATCCCCGCGCTTGACTGACATGACATGACAAGCATAGCCTAGCAACGTCGTGCATGCGTGTTTTTGAACTTCTAGTCTTTTAAATTACTTTTGATGCGAGCGCCATCTGTCGCAACTTTAAATCAACTTTTTTTCCTTTATAGCTGTCAGAAAAATCCCCCATTCCCATCAGATATCAAGTCGAGTGGACGCGGACGCACGTGTGCACTTTGTACGGCAAGACAATAAGTTCATCAATCGGTCTGAGCGACATTCGAAACAATAAAAAAAAAACCGGTAGTTTCTCATTTTCGTGTGTGTCATTTAAATAGAATACCTCTGTACTTACCAAATTTCATTGAAATTGGTTCAGTAGCTTAGGCGTGATAACTTTCATCCCCTATTTTAACCCCTTACAGCCCTTTTTAGGTTCAGTAGTTTAGGCGTGACTGCGTAACACACAGACAGAGTTACTTTCGCATTTATAATTTTAACTAGGGATAATAGGCTGATTGACGAAGTTTTCGACACTCATTCTGAAGTAGCGAAAATATTTTTTGGATATGCTCTCAATTTCATAAACATTGTTTGTATGTAATTTTCCTAGTGTCAGCCAGTCAGTTTAATTTTAACAACGGCATTTGTTTAACTTTCAATAAGAAATATAACAACAAATCGTGTACTTTTAAGTAATGCCAATGACTAGCAACTCTGTTCTATAAAATTTAGATTCCTTGAATCTGAAAAAACCTTGAAGTTCTATATTTACCTAACAAGTAGTTAGGTAAATATAGAATTCAATAATTTTAAATAGATTCATTAACAAACTATAATAAATTTACATTTGCATTCTTAGTTAACTTCTCATATAACAATTTACCATTTCTATTGTATTTCCTGCGATAATCATAACAATAATAATAATAATCATTATTATTATTATTATTATTATAATAGAGACAAATAAATTGCCGTGTAAATAAGTGCGGTGACAGAGATAAATAAATGGCCGTGAAAATAAGCGTGCGCGCTAGCCCTAAGTTGAAGTTTTAACAGAAAATTGGGAAAATTTTATGAATCCTTACCTTGTTTAATAGTACACGCTATCAATATAATGCTTAATGATGTTTTCATAAGGAAAAGCATATAATTTCTTCAAATTTACTTTAAAATTCACTGAAATCACAACAAACCTTGCACCAAAACAACCAATTATTTTAAAATGACACTTGTGTATTATCCGACTAAATTTGCTTTGTAGGAAGTTGTTACGAGCATAAATATGTCCTTAGCGCGAACGCAAATAGGACGCATAATATTAACCACTAGTTATGGTTGGTCAAGTTGCCCATAGGTTTCCATAGCATCTGCTTATTTTTAACTAGGTCGGGTTACCTCTAACCAAATGTTCGGTCTACGCTTAGGTTCACAAGCGACGTTGCCAAACCGCCATAGCATGGCTTGTAGTAAAGGAGGCTGTGTTTCAGAGCATAAGTGTGAAAACACTTTAACAACCAATAAAAGAAAAATAAAACTGCTTGCAAGTAGTTTTTACGCACAAACGCTATTGCTAATTTTCCTAGTAGTTTTAATCAGTATAGCTGCCATTTCATTATTTACTGTTATTAGGTATCACTTTCAATGCAAAACACAATAACTAACTCCTAAAGCCCCCAGTACAGGATGGCCGATCATGTTGACCGACCATGATGGGCCATCGTGTACAGAGCCAGTTTGCATGTGATTGCCGTCTGCGAGCAACTCAAACCGCCCCTGTACACGATAGCCCATCATGGTCGGCCAACATGATCGCCCATCCTGTACTGGGGGCTTGATAGTTAAACATTGAATACAGTATGTAATAAATATAACTACTAACAGCAGTAGTTTAGACTATAAGTCTGTTTTGAACTTTTGATCATTTATAACCGCAAGAATAGGCAGGCACAGGCATCTTCGCAGCACTCCATTGACGTCGTTGACACTCAACTTATCTGAAAAGATTAGATTTGGTTAGTATAGATTCTACATATTGTTACTATAATCTGCCTTAACATTTTATAAACAAATAAGTGATAGCTGATCAGTTTGTATATCAAGAAAGAGTACTGGTGTGGCTAAAGAACATTGTTTATTGTGCCGGTATGTACCTACACACGGCAGCACATCTGACTATACATGTTGACCTTGAGACCGCTTGTATGCCTTATGTAATAAAAGCTGTTATCGCAGTTCAACTGTTTAACTTGATGTGCTGTTGTATGTACTTATAATTAAGTTATAGATATCAACGTTTCTAGATAATAGTTAATAAGTAGATAAGCTTTGTACACACGGTGGCACATCATACTATACATGTTGACCTTGAGACCGCTTTTATGCCCTACATAATAAAAGCTGTTATCGCAGTTCAACTGTTTAACCTGATATGCTGTCGAGTGTACATGGACTGAGTGGATGTGTATAGTATAAATTATATACTTAATTAAGGTCTAAGATAGTAGCAGTAATAACATAGTTGTAAGACAATCACAATAAACCGTCATTCATTCATACCAACAACAATCATTTCTTTTCCTACTGATTTATTTGTCATAAATCTGTTCTGCTTGTCACAAATATGAATGTGCTGATAAGTCAGTTTTAAATGTTTTGACAAATTTATTGAATCACTGTACCTAATTTTCTCTTGACTTGGTATTAACAACTTCCCTAAATTGAAACAAGTTAAATGTAACAACTGATTATTTGCATTTAATCCCAAGTAATCTACTGTGCTTTATCATTATCACCATATGATATCACTTCTAAATGGATATTGAAATAAGGTATTAGAATGGATTTCAACAAAACTAATCAATATTTAAATTACATAAACATAGGTAAGTACATTCATTATAAAAAATAAACAAACATTACCTTTCATTCATAACTTTGAGAATCTTCTTACTCCGGCTAAGTTGTTAACTATATTTTCTTTTGTTTTGGTTTGTTATGAAATAGAAAGTTGCCTCTTGGAATTAACTAAAACAACAAACGCAAATTTAAGGTAATGTAATAAATAATTGATACAAAAAACTATGTAAATTGATTTACTTCGGCCATTCTCCGAATAGACAGTTTTTACGTGTCCGGGCTAATATATCCGTAATATTGTAAAAATTTAAGAGCTTTAAATTTTTTATATATTAGTAAGCGTCCGTATTTAGCTGTAAACAAAAACATAGGTCTCTGTTAAATAGTTGTCTTGCTAAATTAATTTCATAAACCTCTGTTCTCTAATCACCGTGACGCGTCCGCAAACCAACTTAATGTAAAAACTTGCCATTAATTTTTATAACTGACGAAATTCATTTGCTTCCTTCAACATTTTAAACAGTATAGGGTAATGTGTATCACATAACAAAATATCTATTCAATAGAATCATTATGTAAATAATTATCAAATAATAACCGCATGTCCGATCTAAAGTTATAATTACCGTGACGTTTTCTATTCCTGGACACACATCCCTGAATAACAATATTTGGCACATCACTACTGTACGTGCCGTGAGCCCCTCAGTTCGTGTCGCGGTCCATCAGCAGGTGCACTTCTGTTATGTAGGTTTATACCCAATGAAGCACGTAAGTTTATAATTACCGTATCCTTGGTTTAAAACTTTTCTAATTGCCGTTTACTTATTTTTATACTAGATTGGTTAAGCTTAGTTCCCAGTTGCTTTTTAAATAGAGACAATACTTTGACATCTATACATTGTAGTAAACTAGTATTTGCATACTCTGTAGGTTTTAGAAATATTTAAGAAAATCTGTGTTTTTCTATTTACCGTATACTAATTACCATATGTTTCTAATTACCGTTGTATGAAATTATTGCCCACTAGTTATGCCCGAAATAAACCCAGACAATAAAACCAGAGGTTTTCCAAGAATCATCATCATCAGCATTTCAGCCTTACGACTCCCACTGCTGGGCATAGGCCTCCCCCAAGGATCTCCACAACGATCGGTCCTGCGCTGCCCGCATCCAGCGGCTTCCCGCGACCTTGACCAGATTGTCGGTCTACCTTGTAGGGGGCCTGCCCACGGAACGTCGTCCGGTTCGCGGTCGCCATTCGAAAACCTTTCTGCCCCAACGGCCATCGGTTCTCCGCGCTATGTGTCCTGCCCACTGCCACTTCAACTGAGCAATCCTTCGAGCGATGTCGGTCGTTTTTGTTCTCCTGCGGATCTCATCATTGCTGATTCGATCGAGCAGGGAAATACCAAGCATCGCTCTCTCCATTGCTCGCTGGGTAGCCTTGAGCCTTCTTATGAGACCCATAGTAAAAGACCACGTCTCGCTTCCATAAGTCATAACTGGCAACACACACTGGTCAAAGACCTTAGTCTTGAGACATTGAGGAATTTTGGACGCAAATATATGCCGGAGCTTCCCAAGCTTATCTTTGTCAGTAATAAATAAATAAGTCTGTAAATAAATTTAAAATATAACGAATCTGTCTGAAAAACTTGGTAGAAATTTATGTTTCTTTTTATTACGAAAGTAAGGCAATTAAGTACAAAATAATTTTGTTACTTTTGGGACTGTTTTTATATTTTTTTATATATAAAACACTTTTACGTATTTTTTCACGCGATTTATTCAACAACTTGGTTAAATTTTTAGTTGTTTTTATTGGTTTTTTGGTTTATCCGACGTTTCGACACCTTTCCAAAAAAAAAATGCCAAAACGTCGTGAAAGTGTTTTATTTATATGAACAGTTCGCGCAGAAATCTTAGATGTATTTTAATTTTTAGTTTTTTGCATTCACAATGCAATTTTTGTTACTGCGTAAGAAGTATTGGATAAATTCGACGCTTCTCGTAACGACTCCGTAGCTCAGTGGTTAGAGCGTCGCCCGGAAAGCGAAAGGTCGTGGGTTCGAGTCCCATCGGAGCTAGTTGTGAGACGGGTCGATTTTTTCTAAATACTTCATTTTCCATTTTTCAGTAACAAAAATTGCATTGTGAATGCAAAAAACTAAAAATTAAAATAAGTTGCAATAGTAATTTCATCTTTAGCGATTGCCAAATACCTGGAAAGGTATTTCTTTCGCGTGTGAGGGTAGTAAAATCTCCACATTGATGAAATTAACACTGACTTTACAGTGCGTAAGAAGTATTGGATAAATTCGACGCTTCTCGTAACGACTCCGTAGCTCAGTGGTTAGAGCAGTCGCCCGGAAAGCGAAAGGTCGTGGGTTCGAGTCCCATCGGAGCTAGTTGTGAGACGGGTCGATTTTTTCTAAATACTTCATTTTCCATTTTTCAGTAACAAAAATTGCATTGTGAATGCAAAAAACTAAAAATTAAAATAAGTTGCAATAGTAATTTCATCTTTAGCGATTGCCAAATACCTGGAAAGGTAATTCTTTCGCGTGTGAGGGTAGTAAAATCTCCACATTGATGAAATTAACACTGACTTTACAGTGCGTAAGAAGTATTGGATAAATTCGACGCTTCTCGTAACGACTCCGTAGCTCAGTGGTTAGAGCAGTCGCCCGGAAAGCGAAAGGTCGTGGGTTCGAGTCCCATTGGAGCTAGTTGTGAGACGGGTCGATTTTTTCTAAATACTTCATTTTCCATTTTTCAATCTAAGATGTGTTAAATTTTTTGTTTAAAATCGATCATTATAACCGATTTAACACAAAAACAATAAAAATTACAAACAAAAATGTTATTTTTTTTTATGAGAATTGCTCATTTCTAATGCCATATATATATTGAACAATAATTTATTAATATAATTTGTATCGAGATTTTTATGCATTCACAATGCATTTCTGTAAGTATAGGAAAAAGTTCCGGAGGCGCGGCTTCGAATCCCGCCTTACTTTTTTTGTACTATCACATTTTTCCTATATGTGTTGTGTCATTAGATGCATAATATTATTTGATTTCTTAATTTTACATAGATTTATTGATCTTTTCTAATTACCGTTACATTAAGTATTAGACTTATCTAATTACCGTACTCATCACTTTTTTAAATCTCAATAACTTAAAAAACCCCTTTTAATAATCTAATGCCTCTTTAAATACTGAATTCGTATCTTTAATGTGTTTCATATTTTAATGTGTTTAAGAGAAATTAGCGAGAAATAAAAATGGTTACGGTAATTATGCGAAGAACCTCTAATGCTGAGAATGACCGACTTACGTACCGTGGGCATCTTCGAATAACGTAACCATATTTCTGTACAGAAATATCTGAGAAAAAGTGGAAAAACCATGGAAAAATTATAAAATAACCTAAATAATAATAGAAAACCGAAATGAGTAAAAAAAACACAAAAACTATAAACGTCATTTCGAAAAAAAGTGACAGCCATAATTTTAGCCAATGGGGGCACCCCAACAAAATGGCGGTCGTAGTTATAGCCAATGTATGACCATGGGGGCATCCCCACTACTGTAATCACTAAGTGTTGACCTATTCTATGGGTGATTCCAACGCCTGTGATCCATCTGTGATCAACCACCGCCTAAAGCCCCCAGTACACCACACCACACAGTACACGTAAAGCCCCCAGTACACGATGGCCGATCATGGTCGGCGACCATGACCAATACATCGTACATTGACACTTTTGAACGAACAAGTTTAAAAAGGTTCTTTCAAAAGTGTCAATGTACGATGTATTGGTCATGGTCGCCGACCATGATCGGCCATCGTGTACTGGGGGCTTTGGCCGATCATGGTCAGCGACCATGACCGGCGATCATTTAGTGACAGTGTTCACACGATCGCCGGTTTCATTCTGCGTTGGACTGGCCGTGAGAATGGATGTGTATGCAATGACGGGCATGACGGCCTGCAATTTACATTGACAGCGCTTTTAATTTATTAGGAGAATGATTCTATATTAATAGAGTCTGGATCTTGTATAATATGTCTAGATAAATGTAATTATGCATTAAAGTAATAATAGACATATTTATCATAACACCCAGACACAGAAAAAACAAATACTTACATCATATCAATACTTCTTGGGCGGGGATTAAACCCAATATAATAATAATAATGTATTCATAACGTTTGATTCATTTTATTTTTATTTACTTAATTTTAGATAACGAAACAGAATACTCCTATACATCTTGTGAATTTAAGTGTATTTTATTATCAATTGAATAAAAAATATATTTTATCAAAGATATACAACATCAAGGATATTTTTGACAATGTAATTTGCTCCACAAAATGGCCTGATTACGAAAAAAAACAATAAATCTAAAATATCCTACACGTCAGTCAACGCAGAAACATTCAGATCAACTGAATGATCGGCCAAAGTGTGAACGCTGATTGTGGCCTGCGACAAACTCCCTTTGAATCGTGCACGAAAAACCGACACGGGACTGATCGCCGGCGATCACTGCTCACAGTCAGCAAACACACGCAAACCGGCCCTGTACACGATGGCCCAACATGGTCGCCGACCATGATCGGCCATCGTGTACTGGGGGCTTTAGAAAGCCACAGTGACTTTTTGTTGGTGCTGAAGAAATCTGGATATGGGTATGGGCTTCAACTGTCATTTGAATTCTTTGTTCTGTTGAACGTTGCTAGCTAGTTATCGTTATACCCGACGTCACAAAACAAGGAACTGGGGGGCTACCGCGTAACTTTATGGGTATGAACTTCATACGTTTTTGGGAACTTTAAGTCAATTTTAAGCCCCCAGTACACGATGGCCGATCATGGTCGGCGACCATGACCAATACATCGTACATTGACACTTTTGAAAGAACGTTTTTAAACTTGTTCGTTCAAAAGTGTCAATGTACGATGTATTGGTCGTGGTCGCCGACCATGATCGGCCATCGTGTACTGGGGGCATTATAAAGAAAACAGCCGCTATCAGGCCATCCTGTACTGGGGGCTTTAAAGGGGCCGAAGATTGGTCTCTATTTTAAACTCAGAACAATGAGATTTTAAACCATAAAGTTAATATACCTTAGCGGAAAACCAAAGTTTTAAACTAAAGTTCACGAATAAGCCATAGACAGTACAGATCTACGTCAACATGGCGGTCCTTTTTAAATGGTCGATCATCCCTGAGGATCATCCCGTGGGACAGTATTTATCTCTGAGTAGGATTCAGCATGGATTCAGTACTCAGAGGTATTTATGGTACCTCACTAAGGATGGGTACTCACTATGGGTGATTCACTTCTCATGTTCGTAAAGTTCGTGTTTATGTTGGGTATAGGCTGCATAAAATCGCTTTTTATGCTCTGGTGCATAAAGTAAAATCTTCGTCTAAGTCTCAGACTTCAAGACAAAGATCGTCAGGTAAACAGCCACACACGCAATTAAACTTCGTTAAATAAACTTATTATTTCATACTGTTTCTTCAATTTTGTACATAATCCATGTTAAATTACTAAATTAATAAAACTAGGCAAAATTAATGAGTTTTCTAAGAAATAAGTATTTCAAGAGCATTATGGACTACGATCTAATGCTAAAGTCACGGTGCTACCAATGCCACGTACAAAAAAAAAGAAAAAGAAAGTCTTCCCGCCAATATGGCGAAGACTTTATTTTTTCTTTTTTGCAATATTGTTATTTATTTTCCTTACACTCTAAGTGAAAAGCAGAGTGTATAACTTGTACATAAAACCCATTTTACCCTCGAATTGACTATCCACCCTCGCCTACGGCTCGGATGGATATATACATCTCGGGTAAAATAGTACGTTTTAGTTGTACAATCTACTATTATCTTTGCCACAAGCTCTAATGGCCCCAGTACAGGTTGGCCGACCATGGTCGGCGACCATGACCGGCGATCATTTAGTGACAGTGTTCACACGATCGCCGGTTTCATTCTGCGTTGGACTGGCCGTGAGGATGGATGTGTATGCAATGACGGCGTATGCAATTTACAATTACAGCGCTTTTAATTTATTACGAGAATGATTCTATATTAATAGAGTCTGGATCTTGTATACTATGTCTAGATAAATGTAATTATGCATTAAAGTATTAATTGACATAACACCCAGACACAGAAAAAACAAATACTTACATCATATCAATATTTCTTGGGCGGGGATTGAACCCAGTATAATAATAATAATGTAATGTAATAACGTTTTATTTATTTTATTTTTATTTACTTAATTTTAGATAACAAAACAGAATACTCCTATACATCTTGTGAATTTAAGTGTATTTTATTATCATTTGAATAAAAAATATATTTTATCAAAGATATACAACATCAAGGATATTTTTGACAATGTAATATGCTCCACAAAATGACCTGATTGTGAAAAAAAACAATAAACCGATCATTGCTCACAGTCAGCAATCACACGCAAACCGGCCCTGTACACGATGGCCCATCATGGTCGCCGACCATGATCGGCCATCGTGTACTGGGGGCTTAGAATTAATAGTAGTTCTTTTTAAGTTGAGAGAGTGAGACGCCGCTTTACGCGCCGTATAGCGGCGTCTCACTCTCTCAACTTAAAAATAACTGCTATTAGAGCTTGTGGTAGGCCACCTGTACAGTGCCACAAACTTTGCTGTGCCGGTGGTCAAAATGTGAAACTAGCGTGTTTTTTTTAAATGTCATTCTGCTGTCAAGTTGATGTCCAACCATAGCGCTGCTGGCGGCTGAAGTTCTTAGAAGTCAGGGCCGGTTAAATTGCTACAAAAAAAAGATAAAACGTACGTAGCGCCGCTGTCACCGGAACAGAAAAGGTTGTGGCACTGTACCTGTACTACAGTCGTCACAAATTAAGATGCCCGGTTTGACACATGGTAATGACCCTAGAATGTAACTTGTTATGCCCCCAGTACAGGTTGGCCGACCATGGTCGGCGACCATGACTAATACATCGTACATTGACACTTTTGAAAGAACCTTTTTAAACTTGTTCGTTCAAAAGTGTCAATGTACGATGTATTGATCATGGTCGCCGACCATGGTCGGCCAACGTGTACTGGGGGCTTATATTTGTGACGACTGTAGTCTGTGCTGTAGTCATATAGTGTCTTATCTATGGCTGTAGTCATTGTGGGTGCATTGTGGTCATTGTGGTCATAATTTGTGAGGTCAGTCACATAGTTCTGTTTATTTTATCCAATTCTAATTTTGCATTCAAATAAAATGGCTCGAAATATATCGGAAGCAGCGCGTAAATTTTTACTATTGGGTCAATGTGTGCCGACGGTTAAACAAAACGCCACCAAAATTAGAGTGAAGAGGTTAGAACTGGATGAAAATTTGCTAATGGTTTGTAGAATATAAAACTATTTTAATGTTTAGTGTGGCACAACCTAGTAACAGTAACATCGACATCCTAGAGAGATTCAAAACCGAAGCACTCAGAACAATATTTGGTATCCCAAACTGCATAAGCAACAAATATGTTTACCTAGACCTCGGCATTAACACGGTCCGGAAAGAGATAGCCCACAACAGCCTAAAGTATCAAGATAAGTTAACATCCCATGCCAATGCACTCGCTCGGGCACTGAGTGGGACAGGTAGTCTTCAGTTTAACTGACTGAAATGAAGAGACATGCCAAATCTACAATATAGATTCCCTGAATAAAAAAAGAAATTTCGTTGGGAAGAAATTTTCCAACCTGTTAAGTCTCTCGTAGATCTATCACAAATTCAGATTTACCTATCAGCCAAAGAAAGAATTGTCTTATTGTTGCCTAAACAGATTGCCATGAAGCAGAAGACACTATAAAAAAATAATGTTTAGTGTAAAAAGTTTAACAAACTAAGTCATACTATGCTACATCCATATCTATACTATCCTTGATTTATTTCTAAAACCTGTGTATTTATTTGTTCACTTAATTTCAGTATTTCAAGAAAGATGAATTCTACTATTGCCATGATCCTGACAAGAAATGTAAAACTGGCGACATAGTTCTTATACAAGCCCTTCCACAGAAACTAACAAAACTGATCACTCACCAAGTAAAAGAAGTTGTATATCCATTTGGAGATATCACAGACCCAGTAACAGGTAAAAAAGTAGCCAAAGAAAGATATCGAGAAGACATTGAAAGGGAAAGTGAATTGTATGGTAAATTAGAATCTACATTTGATTATAATAAAGCCCCTGCAAGAGGCTGGCAAGATGGAAAGAAAGACTTCACTTCTAAACCTACATACACAAAGTACCATGTATTTGATGAGAATGATCCTTATGCTATATAACTTAAGTTAGTTTGTCAGTTTAGTCTTTAGCGAGTAAATAAATTTAGCAACATTAATTCTTTACTTTTTTTCAATCCCAGGACATTCCAAGGATTTTTAAAACAGCTTAGCATAATTTCTTGCACATATTACAAGGTATTTCTTGTAACAACTTTGAGAGCTTAGATTATTTTGAGATATACTTTCCCTGAAACATGGAGACGTTTTGATGAAACACTATAATTTAAAAGGTCCCCTGACTGCAATGAGAAATTAGAGGGCTTTAATTTTCCCTGTAGTGCTTATTCTTTTGCAGTCGCTTATTTTTATTTGTGTTTTATTTTAGACTTTTCAAGTTCATTATTAATACCTACTACACATCCTACATATAACCCGTTTTTTACCCTGTGGTATAACTGTGCATCTGCAAAAACAATGACCATTTTTGTATGGCAGCTGGCTTCGAGCAACGCGGGCTTTCCGTTCCGGGACGGAAGACCCGCATTGCTCGAAGGGCAGCTGGTGCCTTTTTTTTTCTTGCGGCCATCAACCAAACATTGAAATATAATTTGTTGGCAGCACTGAAGAGAAGAATATTTGCAAAGGAAGTATACCTGTAAACTCAGTCCGAACCGAGTGAGACTAGCTAGAACTTAACTTTGTTTTTCATAGTGTTTGTATGAATGAGAAAGTTACATTTGCGGTTTTTTAAAATGTTCTATATACGGATGGATGGTTCCAACTTAGTTCTACCTGAGCTTACAGCTATACTGTCTTGGCAAATATTGTTTGATAAACTATCAAGAATTGATATTCAAACATTTTGTTGATTGCCGCGAGACAAAAAAAAGACGCCAAATTTAGGCAATGCCTTTTTACAGGAGAGCTCTTAGAGATTGTGGAAAATTTAAATCGTCATAATCTTGGCAACTGTAAAGACTTGTCACCTGAAATTCAAGAAGATAAATTTAACATGAATAATGACATTTTATTTGTAAATCTATAAGTTTATGTGTTTTAGCATAAATTTTAACTAAATTTCTAACTGGCTAGATATATAGCACAATAAAATCGTTTATTCCGGCGGCACTGCGCGGGCGGTGGATAACAGGGGTGTAGCCATCAGTCGGCGAGGAACTCCCTCTCTAGGGCGGCGCCCATGAGGGCGGCGGCGCCCATGAGGGCGAATGAGCTGTCGACTTCGCCGGGCGGCTTTTAGTCTAAAGCAGGGTACTCACCTAGCTTGTAGCACATCTGCTACTGTATCAACCTGCAAGTGAGTCGAGTACGGCTCGTCCACGGTCAGTGCGTATCCTGCTACGAGTTCCTGGATCCGCTGTGCTAGCCGCCTTTGTGTTCGCAGTGAAACCGCCACTCGACGAGTCACTGCGAACCACGCGCGAGCGGCTCGCAGCGGGCTCGTGCCTACGTAGGTAGGCACGAGCAGGGTAGGTAGTACTCACTTGACACAGTAGCAGATACGTTACGTGTTACACAGCTCGGTGAGTACCTATCCATAGATATTCAATGTTAGTTAACATATCAGAGCACGAGTGAGAAAAAAATATACTCTTTGTTATCCACTTCTCTCATTACTGAATAAGGCTGACCAACTAGAAAAGAAGTAAACTGGATGCAATAACAACACAATTAGTACAATAAAATCGTTTATTCCGGCACTGCGCGGGCGGTGGGTAACAGGGGTGTAGCCATCAGTCGGCGAGGAACTCCCTCTCTAGGGCGGCGCCCATGAGAGCGAACGAGCTGTCGTCGTCGTCGGGCGGCTCGTCGTCGGACGGCGGCGTCGACGGCCGCGGCCGTTTGCGGGGGCGGTTCTCTTCATCTGGTAAGAGAAAGTCAAGTTACTTTTATCATCATATCATGTCAGCCTAACGATTACTTTTATAATTATAATTAAATCATTTTGCATTCACATTTGCAATTTTTATTTGAAAATGAAGTATTAGAAAAAAACCTTTGTTCCCATCCAGTCACATCACACCAAACAAGTAACACTGTGACTGGTTGGGACAAGAAATTCCCATCCAGTAACACTGTTACTCGTTGGGTCAAGTTTGAAAGTAAAACGATCCCAACCAGTCACACTGTTACTTGTTGGGACAACATTTAAAGAAAGTGATTTCCCAACCAGTACCAGTGTGACTGTATGGGACTTTTTTGTCCCAACCAATCACAGTGTTACTCGTTTGGTGTGACTGGATGGCAAGACAAGGAAAAAAAACTACCCGTCTCACAAC
>CATIXG010000005.1:0-45260 GCA_949710035.1 Crambus lathoniellus
GCTTGGCAAAACCGTAAAATAGGAGTTAAAATTATTTTTCTTTTCTCGGCAAACTGACTTGAATATTCTATATCGAAGTAGCAATTAATTATACATTATTATACGATAGTCGATATTTTATTCGAATAGATTGTTGTTAGTACTAAGTAACAATCGATAAACCGTTGGATATGCAGGGTGCTATGTGAATACATATCTCTAAACTTATCAAAGTGAATGTGTCTAGCCGTATTAACGTATTTGAAACAGAGCATAGCAATATTTTTTTAACTGTAAACCAATACTACTGTGGTGTGAAAAAAATAACCACGTTTAAAGAGTTCGTTTCGCTGCGTTTCGCAATCGCCTGAATTTTCTAATCAATCACGTGTTTTACATGAATATGGCAGAACAAGTGAGAAAAAATCTTACTAGTTCAACGATTGAACTAATGAAATTGAACTATTTAGAACAAAGTTGTTTATTCATGTTCATGCTGTAACGGTACAGAATTGCACTTGTTATTATATTTCAAATATTTATTGGCTTTTGTATAAAATAGAATGATAATGCTAACCTTGGGTCCTTGGGAAGTATTGGTTGATGTTTTGGAGGTGAAAGCTCGATACAAATTGGTTTAGAAAACAAAAATTAGCTTTATTTGCGAAATGCATTATATCTTCAGTGGGTATACATTCATTCTTGAAGTCTTGAGTCTTAAATAATTGTTCTCAAATGTGCACGGATTGATTTCTGAAAAAAAAGAGGTTTAAAAGTAAATAAAAACAATAGTGTTTATTTATATCTGACCTTGGAGGTATCAATTTAGAGATTATAGTAGATCTCACCTTGAAACAATAGCTGTGCAGATTGTATAAACCTTGGAGCATGTTATTTTAGACATATTTGTAAACTGACAGGTTTGTAGGCAACAGAGTTTGTAGGCATGTTTGTATTCAGGCTGCGTGTTAGTGGCACAATATGTGTTCGGCATATTTATTGGTTACACATGTGAACTCTGGTTAATTACATCACATCAGTCTAATTATTATGTTTGGAGCTAAATATTTATTTTATACAATGTTAGCAAAATACTGATAGGTTATGACAGGTAAACATAGATGCTCCTAGCGGCAGAGTTGGGAACTAAAGCAAGTCAAATGAGTGCACATAAGTATAGAGAAAAGGTTGTACTCACAGAATGTTAAATTAACATTATGTATAACTTAAATAAAAATATGGGTTAAATAATCAAAAGTACAGAATATTGTTTTCTATCTTAGATAAGGTTCAAAGTTTCAAATGTATATTGGCTAGAGGTGATACGTTCGGAAATTATGTTCGAACAATTACAATTTTGATAATAGTTTTCATTCGTAAATAAAAAAAAAGGAATCATACAAAATAATGTGTTTATATTATGTGAGAAGGTAGTATTTTGAATAGTTTAGTAAATTTTATAACTTAATATTAGATGTCTGTAGCTATCAAAGGTTTCTGAACGAAATTGAGGATTTTTTAGAAGCTGAGGTTGGTAGTCATGAAAACATATCTTCTTCTCTTTCGCTCATTAGGCAGAGGTGATCAAAAGTGCGCCTTATTTTGTTTAGATCTCAATGATTTATATAAAAGTAGAGGTTTCCAAAGAAAAGAAAAGCTGTTATATTAGATAAAAACAAAATGTACTGTTATAACGGAGGCTTCGCATTATTATTTATTGTGTACCAACGCGCAACCCGTTTATATAAAGTTAGGTGTTTGATTATGCTGGTTAGAGTAAGGAGTAGAGCAAGCTAAAAATGGGAGGTTAGCTTGTGGTAATTTAAACAGGGTTTTTCAAAAAAGGGGCGTGGCGAGGGAAAGTTTTTCAAAAAGAGAGCGTTGAGGACGCGACGCTACGGATAGCGTCGCTTGGGAAATCGAGAGGTATAAAAGGTTTGGAGGGGCGACGCTCGCTCTCTTATATTCTCCGGTTCTACGGGCGTCAACATCTGAAAATTGCTCCCCTGGCGTGCGACGCCGCTTCACTCTCCTCTGTAAGAAAGCGTCGTTTTTGAAGAAGTTTATTTTTAAATCAAGCAAGAATTAGTCTTCAAGAAAAGTGTACAGTGAATTCTTGCCAATCATAGGGCGTTTTTGGGTTCGCGATCTTTTAAACGTTTTAATTTTGGAATTCTGACTGGTAAATTGGATCCGAAATTAAAAGGTCTAGTTTGATTACAGAAAGCATTTCAATTAAAGTAAATTATTCCCAAGTAAAATCTTAGAAAATGGGTGATTTGAATCAGAGAGGGTGAACCTTTCACTTGGGCGCATAGGGATTTGTTTCTTCAGGAGTACATTTGCTCATGACTCCGGGCTTTCTTCAGGCAAGATTCACAAGGGGGGGGCTAGGTCCAAAAACCCAACGCTGTGGATCGTTGGGTGAGCGTCCAGTGGAAGATGCTTTGAGTTCCACATGGTTTGAGGAAGCGGGCTGCAAGCGAGGGAATTGACAGTTAACAAGCCTGGGACAATGTGGAGGGTACCTCCGGAATCGCGAACAGTTGCGGCTTTTTCAAACCATACACTTGCTAGGGCGTCTCGCTGTTCCTTCCCACACAGCGAGACCACGGATAAGCGATAGGATTTTAGGAGGGCGCACTCACCCACGCTGTACAGAATTGGGCTTCAGTTTTGGTGAAACAGGCACCAAACCTTTGTTTGATAGGAAAGTCGCATTTAGTCGAAAAGTAGGCAGGTCAAAATTATAACTAGCGTGCTAGTAGGTTTGGCTTCTTGCAGTTGGGGGGGTGTATTGCAGAAGCTAAATGTACACCGTACGGTTTGGTATACAGAGTAGGTAGATTGAGTGTAGAAAAACAGCGAGTCAGGAAAAATTTACGCGCCAAAAGTTCGTTGCGTTGCGTAGGAAAAAGGCGGGAATAATGACCAGGACGCTAAGTCGAGGTATCAGTATAGTTTTCCAAAGTAGATTCATAAAGTCTATGAGAAAGTTATGTTTAGGTACCTTAGAAATTGAATTTGTGAAAGAAAAGCGATCGTAGACAACCCTAGGGATATTTTGGTTGAACCTAGAGGAAAATGCAATTTAATAAAAATTACAAGATGGCGGAGAGACGCTTTGATCGAGTCACTTGGACTTGACATGACGCTTAGTAGCTAAACTTGTCATTCGAGACAAATATCTAAACGAACAAACCCGGGCGATTGTATGAATCGTTCTCGTGAAATTAACTACCATCAATATGAATTGTGGATGAAATTAGCTTCGGAGCAAAATAAAGGTGTCCTTGCTGTGATAGAAGCATAACTTGTGTGTGTGAACTTAGTGCTGTGAATTGCCTAGAGTTTGTCTAGAAACTAGCTTAGGGCTTGGTACTACCTAACCTTTATCAGTGATAACCAACATTATTTTATTGTTACAAAATAAACTGGGGATAGTCTTTAAAGTGATCAGATTGTCCTGCTTCAGTTTTCACAGAGGCACTCTTATAATTTAGACCTAGAACTTGCTGATCAGCTGAGCACAAAGATAAGTTGAAAGATAGAAATCTGAGTGTAAGGTTGACTCAACTGCTGGCTCTGGCGAGGAATTCGTTGCCATAGTGGTTTTGATTATCTGTCTAAAACATGTTTCTGTGAAATCAGCTGAGCAGTAGTTTTCCTTGTAAGGGAATGGTAGATAGTGCAATATGTCTGGATGGTTTGATCACCTGGGGGAATTTAGGAGTAACGCTTTGGTGATGGAAATTAGCTAAAAATTACTTATAGTTGTCTATATGCAGGTGTCACATTGCTTGTAGCGTTCAGAAGCACCAGCTGTATCTCAGTGATACTTACAGGAAAGGTCCCTTAGGTAATAAATAAAACATGAGATTAGTCGCTAAGCTCAGTCAGAATCCTGTGGTTAAGCCAGTATAACCAAGAGGTCAGAATGTTAAAAATCAGCTGTTCCAACATACAATCATTACTTAGATTGGTCGTCTTGACCTTAATATGCACTAAATTACATTATAGTAGTCATATGAATTATTATTGAACAGAAATACTGAGTTGTAAATCATTATGACCATAATTAAAGCTAGCAATTAGCTCACTCACAGTAAAGGAAAGAGTGTAACTAATATTGAATCATATTCTATTAAGTGCATTAGGAAAGTCTGGAGGAGATAAAAATGCTTGGACGAAATCACTGAATACGCGGAGGTATGGGGCGTATTCCTTTGCCAGACCTAGAATAATAATTTAAAAGAATTGGAAAGAATCTATCAAGATGAAAGTAACTATATATTGTATTTCTAACCTCAAAACATGCTAGTCTAACCCGGAATTCTGAACCTAGGCTTAGATCTATGATAATGTTAAATTAGACTGTATATAAATATGTAAATAGAGCACAACATGGGTTTCATTTAATATAATTATGTTAGACAGCTGTCGGGAGGGTTGATGCACAGGACTGAGCTGTAATTTCATTACAGTCTGTCATGATTGAAAAAGCGGTGAGCGAAGACAGGAAACACACATAGTGTTGGATCCTAAATAATCTCTAAAGTAGTATATCAAAGAAATAGCATTCTGCAATGTTTTGGTTCTAATATTCAGTTAGTCAAGTAGTGGCATCATAGGTTTTCCTTTATATCAGTAGTATTTTATTGACAGGTGTTGTACTGGTCGCTTCACTTAGTGTGCTAAAGCTCTGCATGACACCAGGGAACCTTCAGTATCAATTCATAACTTCCATCACCAATTCATCATATGGAATAGGATTAGATAGGGAGAAAGTAGGTATAAAAGCCTTCACTTCAGTTAAACATTCATAGCAACCCAGCTGTTCTATGATAATGTCTAGGTATGAGTGGAGAGTAGGTAACTGGTACTAAGGTTTGTATCATAGCCGGAAGCAGTCGTTGTTCTAAGAGAATAGAGTAACCAGATGGAATTGTATTTGTACATTTAACATGACTATCCAAAACTACTCAGGGAGCTAGGGAATTTAGTATCCTAAATTATCTATACTAGAGGCAATTAGTAGTTTACCACCATTTGACTACACAAACAACTAATCTATATAAGCAAAGTAGGAGACCAGAAGTTGGTTATATTTGCTAAGGGAACAGAGAGATTAGTACTTACTTTAGTCATCTATTAGTCATCCAAGATCTAGACCATTAGTTTGATTAAGTACTTCTAGAGTTCTATTATTAACCTATATAGGCGATAAGTTATGAAAGTTCTAGTAGATGAGATAATAGGTTAAATTGGTTAACTTAGACAATCATATAGGAAGCTATCAATTCCTTGGAAGGATTTTATACTAAGGAGGCTAGTAGAATTGTAGGATATTAGTAGAGTTCAATAGGAAGAAACTTTGTTAGTTAGAACGCTAAGTTGCTTCTCTGAACGAATCAAGGGTTCTACGCTAATCAACCAGGGTATCCACTAAACTTCACGTGCCCCCTCAGATCTATAAAAGCTTCATTAACTTACTATCAAAATTAGGGTTAGGTTCAGGTTCGGTAAAATAGTCATAGTAATTTGTAGGTCATGATAATTAATTTATACTGAATTTCTTAGTTAGTTAGATAGAACATACATAAAGAACTTCCATTAAAATACAGGGTACAAAGTAGGATTGTTTATTGTATCGGTATGTTATTATATAGAAGCGTTATTAAATAGAAATAAGCAACTAGGTAGTTAATTAGAAATTAGAAAATCAAAAAAAAATTAAGTTAGGAGGGGTAGGAGGGTTACAATAGTTGTGCCGATAACCAGGATAGAAGTTAACACATATTACTTATATCAAATCTTTTATTTACTTATTCGCATACAAAATAGGTTGAGGCTTTTTATGGTTCTGAAGGCGAGTGGCTACATTTCAATAAGATGATTGTAGTCACAATTTGTTGTTGTGAGTGTGACAGAGGAGCAATTGGCACTAGGAGGGGCGCTATTAGTTAGGAGTCTGTTCTGTTTGGTTCTTAAAGAAATGTTTGGGGTCAGGTCTTGATTGAGATTCTTGTTTCTGAAACGAAAGTCTTCATTAATTTAACATGTTAAGGTTAGCATATAAACATTGAACATGATTTAAAGTCATATTGGGTGGAAACTTACAGTTAGTTGTCGATTTATAAACAAAAGACAATCGTAGAATTAAAATTTGGAGGAATCGCTTTCTTTGTACAATGAAGTTCTCGGGGTTGTCGCATATCTTTGAATTTTCTGGTACAGACGAACACATGTTTCCACATTTGTTGGTAATAAATAGACATGTAGTTTTACAATACCAATATGGTAATTTACTGTTGCAGTAAAAACTTTGATTTTACAAAGAATGAAAAGATGATAACAAATTTGTTTAGTACAACAAATACAATTAGGTATAGTGTCAAGTCAATCACGTGTCAAATTATAAGAGGACATTTGAGTAGGCAAAGGCATCAGATCATACAGCTAAGAGTGCCACAAATTAGTACAAAATCATTTAACTTGTGTAATTCATGCAATACATTCCGCATAAATAGTAAGTTTAAAAAAGCGCCACAGAAATGGCGTAGCGCATATTTGGTGATAAGTTTTTTTTTTCCTTAAAACGTTTATGGTATTGAATTTTAAAAGTTGAAGCACTATTTTTGAATTAGCAAATGCGAGAACAGTAATTATTGGGTGAGAATAGTTCCATCTATGCGGTTAGAAGGAGCGGAACGTTATAGATTTTGCTTGGACGGGACTTTTGTTTCATAAGACGGAACGTCAGACAGATGTTATTTATTTACCATAATAGTTAAAAATACCTATTTCGGTTTTGGTTCTCACAGTAGTATCTATCAGTACTTATTTAAACTATTAGTAGGTTCCTTGGGGTTTATCATTTTAAATATTCATACCAAAATATACCATAGACATGTACATACTCCGTTCAACGCCATCTAGTGAAGCTTTGGAAGCTTTTGTTTTTAAGTGGGCTGTCAGAAAGTCGCTCATTACTAGTAAGGGACAGTTACTCAATACTCAAATAGATGGCGCTTTACGACAAGTATTATGTAACCTGGGGTTTTTTCTCAATATATTACTTACAAAAAAATATGGATATGGATATGGGCTTCATCTGTCATTCGAATTCTTTATTTTGATGGGTTCTTGCTGCTTAGTTCTGTTGAACGGTGTTATCTAGTTATTATTTTACCCAACGTCGCCGAATAGGAAGTCGGCAGCGGCTATATTGTAAAAAAAAAAAAAAAAAAAAAAAAAAAAAAAAAAAAAAAAAATTTTTGAATCCATAAAGTTACGCGGTTTGTTTGCCTTGCCCCACCATAAATACTCAAGTTGTTTGCCGACTTCTCTATGTCTTGTAATTCAGAATATTGCGCAGAGCGTATAAAAGTTCAAACATACTCAAAAGGATAGTATAAGTAGTATTTAAAAACGCATACTTCTAAATACTCATGGAATAGGTTTATGGAACGGGTATTTTGGTGCGCTAGTGCTTGCGGGACTCAGGGCGTGTTTGGTCTGAAACGTCTCATCTCTAACAGTCAGTCGGTTTAGTACCATTTATTTTCACCCATTGGTTAGAGCTTTAAAGGTGCGCGCGTGTTATATTAGGTTGTATAATGTCATTTCTGCATAGGCTTAAATGATCCGGGGTCGATGCTATAGTGTAGATGTTTGGAGCGGTTGGGGTCGCCATAGTTCTCTTAGGTAGTGTACAGGTTAATCGGAAGGTTGTCTGACCGATCGCTGGCAACATTGGCCGTGGCCATGTACTAGTACCACACTAGCTGTCATTTCTAAATCTTCTATGGGACTATGTGTGGGGGCTGTTCGCGGTCAACTGACGGACCGTTGCTCACACACGAACAGACCGGTTGTGGGGCACCACTAAGTGACAAATTGATAATGACAGGTTGACAGTTCGAAATAAGACAGCCAACAGAGGAAAATTTTCAAATTTTGAGTTTCTTTAGAAGTTTAATTAATTTGAGAAGTTTGTATCGGACGGGAAGTTAATTAATGCGGTTTAGAGGTAATTTCTGCTAAAGATTTATTGTAAAGGTGTTAATAGGAGTCTGTGAATGATACAATCAATAGAAAGTTTAATAAGGTGTTATGTTACCTATTAAAACAAAGTTAGTAAAAGCAGTGAAGTGTATTGAAAGTTCATCTGGAGGTTTAGTTTTAAAACAAATATTCAAATGAATTTTGGAAGGAGAAAAGGATAAATTCTTTTTAACTTATAGTGGGAGCTAAAACTACTGGGTAAGCTACTTCATAATTTAGTTAATTTTAGGTTAGGTGAGTTTAGGCCTTCTTAAAAAGAATCTTGTTAGCAACTGCTGAAGCTACACGAACTTCATGGAGAGATGTTTAGTGAAAGAGTAATGGGTTTGATATCTGTCAGGCAGAATATTGTTTTACATATTTTAGTGATGTTAATAAGGCAGATAGGTAGGTTGTCATCAATAGCATATTTCGTTAAGCCTGTAGGAATTCATGTTGTCATTATGGAATAGATATTTCATAGGAATAACAAACATAGCCTGGGTTTAAGTATAGAGCATTTATTGCACCTTAATTTCAATCAGTGATTTAATCAGAACATGGAGAGGTACTTATTTACATAGTAACTAATAGGTTATAGTGTCAAGGATTAAGTAAATGGGTGGATATTGCGACAGGGAAGGAGATTAAGTTTTAACTAGTTACAAAGGCGTGACCCTGGTAACATTTATATTAAAGTTAGTCGGAATTTGTCATTGGTTTGTTTTAGCCAAAATAGGTTAGCTTTGGAAATGATAAAACCTTTTCAATAGGATTATAGTGCAACTAAATAAAAAAATAAAATAACACCAAATAAATAAAATTAAGTTGAGTAATGAAGCGGATCTGAATAAATAAAATAAAATAAAATCATTACATAGTTTGGTAAATTACTGAGATAACCTAAACAATAGATACATGGAAAAAAAAAAGGGAAATAAAATTTTGTAAATGTTTAAATCTAATTAGAGAACGGTTTTTAAAAGGGAATTAATTTTGGTTTATTGTTATCTAACACATTGGATAATACTAAACCAGATCTATAGGGTAGCTATGTTTTAATTGTTTGATTAGATCTGACCATACACCAAATATTAGCAAGAATTCATTATGGGTAAACCAGTTCGCGTTCGTCGGGCACCCAAACGATATGAATCTACCGAGGAACAAGTGATGCAAGAGGAGTTACATAATAGTTCTGATCAAGGGGACACGTTAGAAGTCAGGGAATCTCGCCCTGCGGTGGAGCGATCTCCAGCGGCTAAGGTGATTAAGAGGCCCAAGATAACACGTTCACAAGAGTTGACCTCTATACAGCGAATGTTAAACCGAACGGTAGGAGCGTTGACGAGGAAGATTAATGTGTTGGGCGAAGAGGTCAAAAGGGTGCAGGAGTCTATGCAAGTTACCACTAATGAAGGAAAAGAGACGTCTGTAGCCGAAGTTACATCATTGAATCCCATAGAAATAAGGAGTAGTTGTGTGCAAGAAACAATTAAGGATGTCCATCCGACGGAAGATGAACAAAAATATATAATTTGGAACGTCAAGAATATAAATTTGGAAAAGCCTAAATTTGGTGAAACAGCTGTGCATCCTGTTAATTTCATTGAGGACTTGGAAACCTATTTGAAGAAGGCCGGGAAATCAAATAATGAACTGGATTTGATATTAGAGTGCCTAACTGGTAACGCTAGAGATTGGGCCCGTATCTATAAAGGGAGGTGGACAGGATTAGTTGACTTTAAATTAGATTTTCTGAAAGCATACTGGGGAGAAAATGAACAGAACGAGTTGAGACGAAAGATAGTGCAAGGAGTTTGGAATAGAACGGAAACTCCCACCATGGTGGAACACTTCCTTAAGTTAACTGGAAAGGCACAGATGTTGAGTTACAGCATACCTGAAAAACAATTGGTCGGAGATATCATGCGGCATTATCCGAAATTTATTCAACAAGTTTGGGCGACTAGCCAGATAGAAACTATTATTGAAGCCGCCGAATTTTTAAGAAGCATGGACGACATACAGAAGCAAGATGTTCCGAACACGGTTATGACTAGGAATTTCAAGGAGTGGGAGAAGAAGAAGAAGGTACATCAGCAAGGTTATAGGCAGTGGCAGAGGCCAAGAGAGGCTGAAGTACATGCAGTTAATTTAGAAAATAATACAAATTTTAATGTAAATGGTAGTGAGGCGTTAAACTAGGGGAGGCTGAGACTCTAGTCTCCGGATCAGCTTCAACCACAGGGGACCGAATTTATCATATGATGGCTAGGATGAAATGGTGTCCAGGTGAATCACTAGGACAGAATAATACAGGCATTAGGGTACCGATAGGTCAAAATCCGAAAGATCACAGTACAGGAGTAGGATTAGATTATATTGAGCCGGAAACTATCGAACTAAACATTCCTAGTCAAATCGTAGAGGTGTTGAAATTAAAAATCGAGCAACTTATGGTAAATGTTAGCGAGAATATAGGTGCAATATTTGATGAGGAACGCACATCTAAGGTAGATACTCAAATATTTAAGTCTGAACTATTAGTTCAAATATTTGATGAAAATGTTGTAGCACTATTGGATACAGGTAGCGATATAACATGTATTTCAGAAGAGTTTTGGAATAGGCTAAAGGGGAAAAGGACGACAATACCTACTATGCCGATTAAATCATTGCTTATTAAGACTGCGGTAGGACAGAAAAGCGTAGAAGTAAAAACTATAGCGTTGGTAGCCTTAGGTATAGGACCTTTCCAAAGCGATTTGACTGTACTAA
Source organism: Crambus lathoniellus (assembly GCA_949710035.1). Lineage (NCBI taxonomy): Eukaryota > Metazoa > Arthropoda > Insecta > Lepidoptera > Crambidae > Crambus > Crambus lathoniellus. The sequence continues at coordinate 10,807 of CATIXG010000005.1, forward strand.
TTGTACCGGGCCTTAGTGCTAATTTAATTCTGGGGTTTGATTGGATGAAAGAAAATCAGGCATCTATTATACTTAATAGAGAGGAAGAGGGAGTAGAAATTATGATAGGAGGGGACATGAAATTATTTAAATTTTATAGAAGTGAGAATGTTCAAAATGAAAGTAGTCCTTCAGCGCAATTCAATTTAGTAGCAATAGAAGATGACAATATAGATAGTAATATTCAGGAGTTAATACATAAATTAAAATTAGACAAAACTAAACAAGATGCTTTGGAGGGAGTTTTAATGAAACATAGACAGTTATTTACCTCTAAGTTAGGGAGAGCAAATTGTTATGAACATGTTATTACCATGGAACCACATTCACCAGTAGTGAAACGGACATATCCAATACCATATGCTTATAGGGATAAGGTAGAAGCGAAGTTGATAGAAATGCAAAAGCAAGGGATTATTAGTCGTACCTCTACACCATACTGTAGTCCGTTGACCTTTACTTTAAAACGGGACGGATCTATACGTGTTTTATTAGACGCTAGAGAAATAAATAAGCATATGATAGCGGAGACAGAAAAACCACCGTTGCAATTAGATGTTCTAAATTCTTTCCAAGGGGCTAGATTTATTAGTATAGTAGATTTAAATAATGCTTATTTTCAAATCCCCATATCCGATTCTAGTAAGAAGTATACCGGATTCTCATTTAATGGGAAGTCATATGTTTATAATGTTTTGCCTCAAGGATTGAAAACGTCAGTTGGGAGTTTTAGTAGAGCAATGGATTTCATTTTAGGACACGAAGTTAGAGACTTTTGCGTGAATTATTTAGACGATTTAGCCATTATAACAACAGGTTCGTTGTCACAACATCTAGAGCATTTAGACATAGTGTTGGGAAAATTATCTAAGGCAGGTTTAACGTGTAACTTAGAGAAATGTGAATTTTTAAGCACTGAGGTAAAGATGTTAGGATATATCATTTCAACTAACGGGATTAGCACCGATCCAGAAAAGGTTAAGTCAATACAGCTGTTTCCAGTACCAAAGAAATTAAAACAAGTCAGGGCGTTTTTAGGACTTTGCAATTTTTATCGCAAATTCATACCGGAATATAGTGTTCATACTCAACCATTATGTGAATTATTAAAAAAGGATAAGAGATGGAATTGGGGACAAGTAGAACAGGTTGCTTTTGAGAAAATAAAATCACTTTTTATTCAGACCATAGAATTGAACCATCCAGATTTTTCTCAACCTTACTATTTACAAACAGACAGTTCGGGAATTGGATTGGCAGGGGTTTTGTACCAGATGGATAATCAGGGGGACGTAAAAGTTTTAGGGTTTCACAGTAAATTATTAAGGGGTGCACAGTTAAATTGGACGGTAACCGAACAAGAGTTTTATTCAATCATTTGTTGTTTAGAGAAGTTTGAGACTTATTTGCGGGGTGCTAAAGTAATAATACGTACAGACCATAAAGCTTTGATTTTTGTAAAAAATAGTAAATTATATAATGCCCGGGTAACTAGGTGGATAAATTACTTAGAACAGTTTCAATATGAAGTTCAACATGTCAAAGGTAGAGAGAATGTAGTAGCCGATGTATTATCTAGATACCAACCAGAGGGAGATTTATTGCAAGAGGATAAGACTAATTCACCTAGGATATTTTATACAGAAAATAGGACAAATAAAGAACTACATGAAAAATTAAAGAATCTAGATAGGTCACAGCAAGATGATGTCGAAATAGGAGAAATAATTAGAAAACTTAATAATGGGGTCGTGGTAAACAGTAGGTCAAGTCAAATCTTTAAACGATGCTCATTAGAAAATAGTTTATTGTACTATTCACCGGGAGAGGGAGACAAACGGGTGTTATTTTTGCCCGAGTCGCTTAGAGAAGAAATTATTTGGCAAGTCCATTTAGAAATGGGACATCAGGGGGCATATAAAATAATTAAATACATTAGGGATAGATTTTTTTGGAAAGGGTTAACTAAACAGGTTAAACGAATTTTAAGGGGATGTCACGAGTGCCAAGTCACCAAGAGTGATACAGCAAAGTATGTAGGACCTTGTCGTTCAATTATAACTGAAAATGTAGGAGACATTGTCATGGTAGATTTATACGGACCTTTACCATCAGGAAAGTTTGGTATGAGCTATATTTTAGTTATTCAAGATTCTTTTAGTAAATTTGTAAAATTTTATGATCTTAGGAAAGCAACAGCAATTTCAGTATTAACAAAAGTGAAAAAGTTTTTCCAAATAATTAAACCTAAAGCTATAATGTCTGATAATGGATCACAGTTTGCCAGTAAAGTATGGAAAAAGAAAATGAAGGAAGAAGGGGTCAGAGTTATTTATACTACTGTTAGGAATCCTAGACCTAATACCACTGAAAGAGTAAACAAGGAATTAGGTCGGTTATTTAGAACTTATTGTAGGACAAATCATAAAGGCTGGGTAGATTTATTGCCAAAATTAGAAATTTTATATAATAACACATATCATGAGAGTACTGGTTTTACCCCTTGTGAGATTTTGTATAGTGAACCCACCAGGTTATCATTTGATAATAAGATACCAATTGATTTAGTAGCTCTGCCTGTTGAAGAAGTCCGAGGAAAAGCTCGTGAAAACTTAAAGAAAGCAGGACAAATACGCCAAAATAAATTTAATGAACGATATAGAATTATTCAATTTCAAATAGGAGACCTAGTAAAAATTAGGAAATTAAATAAGTCTGACGCTAAGCTAAAGATAACAAAAAAATTCGAGCCATTGTATGAGGGTCCGTTTGTGGTTGGAGCTAATCCGTTCAAAAATGTTTATTTACTTGTTGAGCCTAGTACTGGAAGGGAGCGAGGGAGGTTTAATGCCATACATCTATCTAAATATTATAAATGAATTTAAAAATTGTTTTCCCTGAAGGAAAACCCAAATTAACTTGTGTTGTGTTAGGGTAGGTAAATGTAACTTTAAAATCAATTATAAATGAATTTAAAAATTGTTTTTCCCTGAAGGAAAACCCAAATTAACATGTGTTGTGTTAGGGTAGGTAAATGTAACTTTAAAATCAATTATAAATGAATTTAAAAATTGTTTTTCCCTGAAGGAAAACCCAAATTCACTTGTGTTGTGTTAGGGTAGGTAAATGTAACTTTAAAATCAATTAATAAAATGCCACAAAATAAACTTAGTGTTGTTTCCCTGAAGGAAAACCCAAATTAACCTGTGTTGTGTTAGGTTAGGAAAATGTAACTTTAAAATCAATTAATTAAAAGAAGTTAATTTTGGTTTCCCTGAAGGAAAACCCAAATTAACCTGTGTTGTGTTAGGTTAGGAAAATGTAACTTTAAAATCAATTAAATTAAATGAATTTAATTTTGGTTTCCCTAAAGGAAGTCCAAATTAACTTGTGTTGTGTTAGGTTAGGAAAATGTAACTTTAAAATCAATTAATAAAATGCCATACATTTGTCCAAGGTTATCAATTTATTTAGCATTATTTTCCCTGAAGGAAAATCTAAATTAAATTGTGTTGTATTAGGATAGGTAAATGTAACGTTAAAATCAAATAAAAGGGTAGTGAAAACACACTTGTTCAGAAATTATTAAAATAATTTAGTATAGTTTCCCTGAAGGAAAATCGAAATTAATTTGTGTTGTGTTAGGCTAGTAAAATGAAATTTTAAAATATAGTGATTAATATAAAAGAATTGCATTGCGGTGTGATTTGGGGAAACAACGTAAGTTGTGGTATGTTAGTAAAGGTAACTGTAGTAAAACAAAGTAGATAAACCAATCCGAAAAAAAAAGGAATCTTGAATAAAAGTTTTATTGCCATAAAATTGTTTAAATTTAATAAGTTAATTTTGCGACATGGTACCCTTGGGAAAATATGATATTTTATATTGTGTTAACTAAATAGAAAGGTATTTTATTTCCTTCCATTAACTAGCTGGAAAATGGTTGATTTGAATGCAGGATTGTTGCGATATCCTTGAACTTATGTAAAATTTTATGTAAACTTAATTATATTAATATTTATATGGAATGTAACTTTGAATTGAACAATAAACGATACTGGGGTAACTTTGTATAACGGTTGTCGGGACTGGGAAAAGCCTACCTGAGCTTACAAACAAATTTTAGCAACTCTAGTATTAGGCTGAAAAAAAAAAAAATATTACCAGCCTAATAAAGATTACATTTGCTCAAAGGAGTTAGTTCATTCAAGTTGTTTTATCGTACTACTAGGTTTCAGACCAAATTTCAAGTATATTCATTAAAAGGATATTCAAATACTCAAGTTGCTAGAAAGTTGTAAGGTCAGATAGAGGGGAGTGTTGGCGGCTTTTCTTACCGGGGGGGTAATTTTTATTAGGTAGGTATACATATTGAAGGGAAAATTTGCCTTTCCTCTACTGGTGATGGTAGTTCATTCGGAATTGATTAAATTTAGGCTCTCAGAATATCAAAAGGAAGAGAAATAACATAATCAAAATTAAAAGCTTGATATTAAAATCATCAAAAGCTTCAAGGTTATAGTGCTTTGGTTGAAAATTTATTAAGGTTAATAGAGGTTGCCGGAGCAAGAAATTATAGGAATTAAAAAGGAATGTACCCAAATCGTGTGTTACATGATTGACTGTATAACAAGTAGGGTTGCGTATTGGTGAGTAACATCGAGTAGATTGCGTACAGACAGAAGAATTGCGTAGGGTTGCGTATTGGTAGGATACACCAAGTAGATTGCGCACAGGCGAGGAAGTATTGCGTAGGGGTTGCGTATTGGTAGGATACATTGAGTAGGTTGCGTACAGACAAGGAAGTATTGCGTAGGGTAGCGTATTGATAGGGAAAGTTGCATAGGGTTGCGTACTAGTAGGGGTGGATGAAATAGGGACGCGTATTAATGAACATGTTTTGAGTAAGAATATAAGCGCATAGAAGCACTATGAGAAACTTTATTTTTTGCATATAGTAATTAATTTGGGTTACTGTATCAATAAGCTGGGGTTTTATATAAAATTTTATGAGGTGACAGTCTATGTATTTGTTGATTTTAAATATTAATAGAGTACCTTCTACTTAGATAAATAATATGTATGCAGGTTGTAGCTGTGGTGCAACCTTAGGTGGCGTGAAAGTAGGCTAGCGAAAGAAGATAGTGAACGACGTGTGAAAAGAAAAGATGATTAGAGTGAGGATCTAACCTAGATAAGGAGTAGTTAGAAAAAAAAAAAGAGATTCTATTTGAAGGGCTTTGGGTTATAACACATGTGAAGCCTGCATACAAATGTTATTATTAACCCAAAAGATAAGATCCGCACACAACAGCACGTGATAGGGATAGGCGTAGAGCACGTGTTAACAGACTTGAATTTTGTACAGTGGGACTTTGGTGTTAGGATAAAAAAAAAAAAAAAATATATATATACAAACAGTGTTTATGTTTGTATCTTGTCCCGGTGTAAACGCCTGTACAAAATTTACACTTCCCGTGGGTCAGGTCGGGCCATGTTTAACTCGACAACTATACATTCTCCAAAGTGATATCGGAGGCTATTTCAGAGTTTTGAGTAAGCTTTTTGACAAAAAGGTCTTTGTATATGCTTCATTTAGAAGGGGGCGTACAGAGATATGCAGGGGCACTTTGGGGGTATAAAATGCTGCGCTAGAACGCCATGTAATCGTAAGGTTGGATTACAGTTTATACACCAAGGCGAGTTTATTCTAAACTACGGATTCACAACCCGTACCTTTCACCATGCTTTGTACGTCTCTGGTGTCGGATATACATACGATGAATTTGGATAAAGCAATAAAAATCACTTAAAGCTCGCTTGATAACTTTTGATATTATTTTGGTCTAAATACACTCTACACTCTTAATTACATAATCACTAGGGCTCACTAAAAATTGATTCGATAGGGGTCGGAGGCCGCAATGTCCTTTGGTAGGACAAAGAGCATTGTAGTTTTCCTTGGTCCAAATTGATTCAATTCTTTGATTTTGGGAAAATAATAAGAGATAGGGATAGATGTATATATATATATATATATAATATGTATATATATATATATTGATATAAAAATTATAATAATATATATATAGATATAAAAAAAAACATGTCTATATATGTGTATATATATATATGTGTAAAAAGAAATATTAGAGATTTGGATAGAAAGAAAATTCTACTCCGGATCCAATACTTGGTACTGTCACCTTTGAAGAATTTTGGGGTCGGCTGTAACGGTACAGAATTGCACTTGTTATTATATTTCAAATATTTATTGGCTTTTGTATAAAATAGAATGATAATGCTAACCTTGGGTCCTTGGGAAGTATTGGTTGATGTTTTGGAGGTGAAAGCTCGATACAAATTGGTTTAGAAAACAAAAATTAGCTTTATTTGCGAAATGCATTATATCTTCAGTGGGTATACATTCATTCTTGAAGTCTTGAGTCTTAAATAATTGTTCTCAAATGTGCACGGATTGATTTCTGAAAAAAAAAGAGGTTTAAAAGTAAATAAAAACAATAGTGTTTATTTATATCTGACCTTGGAGGTATCAATTTAGAGATTATAGTAGATCTCACCTTGAAACAATAGCTGTGCAGATTGTATAAACCTTGGAGCATGTTATTTTAGACATATTTGTAAACTGACAGGTTTGTAGGCAACAGAGTTTGTAGGCATGTTTGTATTCAGGCTGCGTGTTAGTGGCACAATATGTGTTCGGCATATTTATTGGTTACACATGTGAACTCTGGTTAATTACATCACATCAGTCTAATTATTATGTTTGGAGCTAAATATTTATTTTATACAATGTTAGCAAAATACTGATAGGTTATGACAGGTAAACATAGATGCTCCTAGCGGCAGAGTTGGGAACTAAAGCAAGTCAAATGAGTGCACATAAGTATAGAGAAAAGGTTGTACTCACAGAATGTTAAATTAACATTATGTATAACTTAAATAAAAATATGGGTTAAATAATCAAAAGTACAGAATATTGTTTTCTATCTTAGATAAGGTTCAAAGTTTCAAATGTATATTGGCTAGAGGTGATACGTTCGGAAATTATGTTCGAACAATTACAATTTTGATAATAGTTTTCATTCGTAAATAAAAAAAAAGGAATCATACAAAATAATGTGTTTATATTATGTGAGAAGGTAGTATTTTGAATAGTTTAGTAAATTTTATAACTTAATATTAGATGTCTGTAGCTATCAAAGGTTTCTGAACGAAATTGAGGATTTTTTAGAAGCTGAGGTTGGTAGTCATGAAAACATATCTTCTTCTCTTTCGCTCATTAGGCAGAGGTGATCAAAAGTGCGCCTTATTTTGTTTAGATCTCAATGATTTATATAAAAGTAGAGGTTTCCAAAGAAAAGAAAAGCTGTTATATTAGATAAAAACAAAATGTACTGTTATAACGGAGGCTTCGCATTATTATTTATTGTGTACCAACGCGCAACCCGTTTATATAAAGTTAGGTGTTTGATTATGCTGGTTAGAGTAAGGAGTAGAGCAAGCTAAAAATGGGAGGTTAGCTTGTGGTAATTTAAACAGGGTTTTTCAAAAAAGGGGCGTGGCGAGGGAAAGTTTTTCAAAAAGAGAGCGTTGAGGACGCGACGCTACGGATAGCGTCGCTTGGGAAATCGAGAGGTATAAAAGGTTTGGAGGGGCGACGCTCGCTCTCTTATATTCTCCGGTTCTACGGGCGTCAACATCTGAAAATTGCTCCCCTGGCGTGCGACGCCGCTTCACTCTCCTCTGTAAGAAAGCGTCGTTTTTGAAGAAGTTTATTTTTAAATCAAGCAAGAATTAGTCTTCAAGAAAAGTGTACAGTGAATTCTTGCCAATCATAGGGCGTTTTTGGGTTCGCGATCTTTTAAACGTTTTAATTTTGGAATTCTGACTGGTAAATTGGATCCGAAATTAAAAGGTCTAGTTTGATTACAGAAAGCATTTCAATTAAAGTAAATTATTCCCAAGTAAAATCTTAGAAAATGGGTGATTTGAATCAGAGAGGGTGAACCTTTCACTTGGGCGCATAGGGATTTGTTTCTTCAGGAGTACATTTGCTCATGACTCCGGGCTTTCTTCAGGCAAGATTCACAAGGGGGGGGCTAGGTCCAAAAACCCAACGCTGTGGATCGTTGGGTGAGCGTCCAGTGGAAGATGCTTTGAGTTCCACATGGTTTGAGGAAGCGGGCTGCAAGCGAGGGAATTGACAGTTAACAAGCCTGGGACAATGTGGAGGGTACCTCCGGAATCGCGAACAGTTGCGGCTTTTTCAAACCATACACTTGCTAGGGCGTCTCGCTGTTCCTTCCCACACAGCGAGACCACGGATGAGCGATAGGATTTTAGGAGGGCGCACTCACCCACGCTGTACAGAATTGGGCTTCAGTTTTGGTGAAACAGGCACCAAACCTTTGTTTGATAGGAAAGTCGCATTTAGTCGAAAAGTAGGCAGGTCAAAATTATAACTAGCGTGCTAGTAGGTTTGGCTTCTTGCAGTTGGGGGGGTGTATTGCAGAAGCTAAATGTACACCGTACGGTTTGGTATACAGAGTAGGTAGATTGAGTGTAGAAAAACAGCGAGTCAGGAAAAATTTACGCGCCAAAAGTTCGTTGCGTTGCGTAGGAAAAAGGCGGGAATAATGACCAGGACGCTAAGTCGAGGTATCAGTATAGTTTTCCAAAGTAGATTCATAAAGTCTATGAGAAAGTTATGTTTAGGTACCTTAGAAATTGAATTTGTGAAAGAAAAGCGATCGTAGACAACCCTAGGGATATTTTGGTTGAACCTAGAGGAAAATGCAATTTAATAAAAATTACAAGATGGCGGAGAGACGCTTTGATCGAGTCACTTGGACTTGACATGACGCTTAGTAGCTAAACTTGTCATTCGAGACAAATATCTAAACGAACAAACCCGGGCGATTGTATGAATCGTTCTCGTGAAATTAACTACCATCAATATGAATTGTGGATGAAATTAGCTTCGGAGCAAAATAAAGGTGTCCTTGCTGTGATAGAAGCATAACTTGTGTGTGTGAACTTAGTGCTGTGAATTGCCTAGAGTTTGTCTAGAAACTAGCTTAGGGCTTGGTACTACCTAACCTTTATCAGTGATAACCAACATTATTTTATTGTTACAAAATAAACTGGGGATAGTCTTTAAAGTGATCAGATTGTCCTGCTTCAGTTTTCACAGAGGCACTCTTATAATTTAGACCTAGAACTTGCTGATCAGCTGGGCACAAAGATAAGTTGAAAGATAGAAATCTGAGTGTAAGGTTGACTCAACTGCTGGCTCTGGCGAGGAATTCGTTGCCATAGTGGTTTTGATTATCTGTCTAAAACATGTTTCTGTGAAATCAGCTGAGCAGTAGTTTTCCTTGTAAGGGAATGGTAGATAGTGCAATATGTCTGGATGGTTTGATCACCTGGGGGAATTTAGGAGTAACGCTTTGGTGATGGAAATTAGCTAAAAATTACTTATAGTTGTCTATATGCAGGTGTCACATTGCTTGTAGCGTTCAGAAGCACCAGCTGTATCTCAGTGATACTTACAGGAAAGGTCCCTTAGGTAATAAATAAAACATGAGATTAGTCGCTAAGCTCAGTCAGAATCCTGTGGTTAAGCCAGTATAACCAAGAGGTCAGAATGTTAAAAATCAGCTGTTCCAACATACAATCATTACTTAGATTGGTCGTCTTGACCTTAATATGCACTAAATTACATTATAGTAGTCATATGAATTATTATTGAACAGAAATACTGAGTTGTAAATCATTATGACCATAATTAAAGCTAGCAATTAGCTCACTCACAGTAAAGGAAAGAGTGTAACTAATATTGAATCATATTCTATTAAGTGCATTAGGAAAGTCTGGAGGAGATAAAAATGCTTGGACGAAATCACTGAATACGCGGAGGTATGGGGCGTATTCCTTTGCCAGACCTAGAATAATAATTTAAAAGAATTGGAAAGAATCTATCAAGATGAAAGTAACTATATATTGTATTTCTAACCTCAAAACATGCTAGTCTAACCCGGAATTCTGAACCTAGGCTTAGATCTATGATAATGTTAAATTAGACTGTATATAAATATGTAAATAGAGCACAACATGGGTTTCATTTAATATAATTATGTTAGACAGCTGTCGGGAGGGTTGATGCACAGGACTGAGCTGTAATTTCATTACAGTCTGTCATGATTGAAAAAGCGGTGAGCGAAGACAGGAAACACACATAGTGTTGGATCCTAAATAATCTCTAAAGTAGTATATCAAAGAAATAGCATTCTGCAATGTTTTGGTTCTAATATTCAGTTAGTCAAGTAGTGGCATCATAGGTTTTCCTTTATATCAGTAGTATTTTATTGACAGGTGTTGTACTGGTCGCTTCACTTAGTGTGCTAAAGCTCTGCATGACACCAGGGAACCTTCAGTATCAATTCATAACTTCCATCACCAATTCATCATATGGAATAGGATTAGATAGGGAGAAAGTAGGTATAAAAGCCTTCACTTCAGTTAAACATTCATAGCAACCCAGCTGTTCTATGATAATGTCTAGGTATGAGTGGAGAGTAGGTAACTGGTACTAAGGTTTGTATCATAGCCGGAAGCAGTCGTTGTTCTAAGAGAATAGAGTAACCAGATGGAATTGTATTTGTACATTTAACATGACTATCCAAAACTACTCAGGGAGCTAGGGAATTTAGTATCCTAAATTATCTATACTAGAGGCAATTAGTAGTTTACCACCATTTGACTACACAAACAACTAATCTATATAAGCAAAGTAGGAGACCAGAAGTTGGTTATATTTGCTAAGGGAACAGAGAGATTAGTACTTACTTTAGTCATCTATTAGTCATCCAAGATCTAGACCATTAGTTTGATTAAGTACTTCTAGAGTTCTATTATTAACCTATATAGGCGATAAGTTATGAAAGTTCTAGTAGATGAGATAATAGGTTAAATTGGTTAACTTAGACAATCATATAGGAAGCTATCAATTCCTTGGAAGGATTTTATACTAAGGAGGCTAGTAGAATTGTAGGATATTAGTAGAGTTCAATAGGAAGAAACTTTGTTAGTTAGAACGCTAAGTTGCTTCTCTGAACGAATCAAGGGTTCTACGCTAATCAACCAGGGTATCCACTAAACTTCACGTGCCCCCTCAGATCTATAAAAGCTTCATTAACTTACTATCAAAATTAGGGTTAGGTTCAGGTTCGGTAAAATAGTCATAGTAATTTGTAGGTCATGATAATTAATTTATACTGAATTTCTTAGTTAGTTAGATAGAACATACATAAAGAACTTCCATTAAAATACAGGGTACAAAGTAGGATTGTTTATTGTATCGGTATGTTATTATATAGAAGCGTTATTAAATAGAAATAAGCAACTAGGTAGTTAATTAGAAATTAGAAAATCAAAAAAAAATTAAGTTAGGAGGGGTAGGAGGGTTACAATAGTTGTGCCGATAACCAGGATAGAAGTTAACACATATTACTTATATCAAATCTTTTATTTACTTATTCGCATACAAAATAGGTTGAGGCTTTTTATGGTTCTGAAGGCGAGTGGCTACATTTCAATAAGATGATTGTAGTCACAATTTGTTGTTGTGAGTGTGACAGAGGAGCAATTGGCACTAGGAGGGGCGCTATTAGTTAGGAGTCTGTTCTGTTTGGTTCTTAAAGAAATGTTTGGGGTCAGGTCTTGATTGAGATTCTTGTTTCTGAAACGAAAGTCTTCATTAATTTAACATGTTAAGGTTAGCATATAAACATTGAACATGATTTAAAGTCATATTGGGTGGAAACTTACAGTTAGTTGTCGATTTATAAACAAAAGACAATCGTAGAATTAAAATTTGGAGGAATCGCTTTCTTTGTACAATGAAGTTCTCGGGGTTGTCGCATATCTTTGAATTTTCTGGTACAGACGAACACATGTTTCCACATTTGTTGGTAATAAATAGACATGTAGTTTTACAATACCAATATGGTAATTTACTGTTGCAGTAAAAACTTTGATTTTACAAAGAATGAAAAGATGATAACAAATTTGTTTAGTACAACAAATACAATTAGGTATAGTGTCAAGTCAATCACGTGTCAAATTATAAGAGGACATTTGAGTAGGCAAAGGCATCAGATCATACAGCTAAGAGTGCCACAAATTAGTACAAAATCATTTAACTTGTGTAATTCATGCAATACATTCCGCATAAATAGTAAGTTTAAAAAAGCGCCACAGAAATGGCGTAGCGCATATTTGGTGATAAGTTTTTTTTTTCCTTAAAACGTTTATGGTATTGAATTTTAAAAGTTGAAGCACTATTTTTGAATTAGCAAATGCGAGAACAGTAATTATTGGGTGAGAATAGTTCCATCTATGCGGTTAGAAGGAGCGGAACGTTATAGATTTTGCTTGGACGGGACTTTTGTTTCATAAGACGGAACGTCAGACAGATGTTATTTATTTACCATAATAGTTAAAAATACCTATTTCGGTTTTGGTTCTCACAGTAGTATCTATCAGTACTTATTTAAACTATTAGTAGGTTCCTTGGGGTTTATCATTTTAAATATTCATACCAAAATATACCATAGACATGTACATACTCCGTTCAACGCCATCTAGTGAAGCTTTGGAAGCTTTTGTTTTTAAGTGGGCTGTCAGAAAGTCGCTCATTACTAGTAAGGGACAGTTACTCAATACTCAAATAGATGGCGCTTTACGACAAGTATTATGTAACCTGGGGTTTTTTCTCAATATATTACTTACAAAAAAATATGGATATGGATATGGGCTTCATCTGTCATTCGAATTCTTTATTTTGATGGGTTCTTGCTGCTTAGTTCTGTTGAACGGTGTTATCTAGTTATTATTTTACCCAACGTCGCCGAATAGGAAGTCGGCAGCGGCTATATTGTAAAAAAAAAAAAAAAAAAAAAAAAAAAAAAAAAAAAAAAAAAATTTTTGAATCCATAAAGTTACGCGGTTTGTTTGCCTTGCCCCACCATAAATACTCAAGTTGTTTGCCGACTTCTCTATGTCTTGTAATTCAGAATATTGCGCAGAGCGTATAAAAGTTCAAACATACTCAAAAGGATAGTATAAGTAGTATTTAAAAACGCATACTTCTAAATACTCATGGAATAGGTTTATGGAACGGGTATTTTGGTGCGCTAGTGCTTGCGGGACTCAGGGCGTGTTTGGTCTGAAACGTCTCATCTCTAACAGTCAGTCGGTTTAGTACCATTTATTTTCACCCATTGGTTAGAGCTTTAAAGGTGCGCGCGTGTTATATTAGGTTGTATAATGTCATTTCTGCATAGGCTTAAATGATCCGGGGTCGATGCTATAGTGTAGATGTTTGGAGCGGTTGGGGTCGCCATAGTTCTCTTAGGTAGTGTACAGGTTAATCGGAAGGTTGTCTGACCGATCGCTGGCAACATTGGCCGTGGCCATGTACTAGTACCACACTAGCTGTCATTTCTAAATCTTCTATGGGACTATGTGTGGGGGCTGTTCGCGGTCAACTGACGGACCGTTGCTCACACACGAACAGACCGGTTGTGGGGCACCACTAAGTGACAAATTGATAATGACAGGTTGACAGTTCGAAATAAGACAGCCAACAGAGGAAAATTTTCAAATTTTGAGTTTCTTTAGAAGTTTAATTAATTTGAGAAGTTTGTATCGGACGGGAAGTTAATTAATGCGGTTTAGAGGTAATTTCTGCTAAAGATTTATTGTAAAGGTGTTAATAGGAGTCTGTGAATGATACAATCAATAGAAAGTTTAATAAGGTGTTATGTTACCTATTAAAACAAAGTTAGTAAAAGCAGTGAAGTGTATTGAAAGTTCATCTGGAGGTTTAGTTTTAAAACAAATATTCAAATGAATTTTGGAAGGAGAAAAGGATAAATTCTTTTTAACTTATAGTGGGAGCTAAAACTACTGGGTAAGCTACTTCATAATTTAGTTAATTTTAGGTTAGGTGAGTTTAGGCCTTCTTAAAAAGAATCTTGTTAGCAACTGCTGAAGCTACACGAACTTCATGGAGAGATGTTTAGTGAAAGAGTAATGGGTTTGATATCTGTCAGGCAGAATATTGTTTTACATATTTTAGTGATGTTAATAAGGCAGATAGGTAGGTTGTCATCAATAGCATATTTCGTTAAGCCTGTAGGAATTCATGTTGTCATTATGGAATAGATATTTCATAGGAATAACAAACATAGCCTGGGTTTAAGTATAGAGCATTTATTGCACCTTAATTTCAATCAGTGATTTAATCAGAACATGGAGAGGTACTTATTTACATAGTAACTAATAGGTTATAGTGTCAAGGATTAAGTAAATGGGTGGATATTGCGACAGGGAAGGAGATTAAGTTTTAACTAGTTACAAAGGCGTGACCCTGGTAACATTTATATTAAAGTTAGTCGGAATTTGTCATTGGTTTGTTTTAGCCAAAATAGGTTAGCTTTGGAAATGATAAAACCTTTTCAATAGGATTATAGTGCAACTAAATAAAAAAATAAAATAACACCAAATAAATAAAATTAAGTTGAGTAATGAAGCGGATCTGAATAAATAAAATAAAATAAAATCATTACATAGTTTGGTAAATTACTGAGATAACCTAAACAATAGATACATGGAAAAAAAAAAGGGAAATAAAATTTTGTAAATGTTTAAATCTAATTAGAGAACGGTTTTTAAAAGGGAATTAATTTTGGTTTATTGTTATCTAACACATTGGATAATACTAAACCAGATCTATAGGGTAGCTATGTTTTAATTGTTTGATTAGATCTGACCATACACCAAATATTAGCAAGAATTCATTATGGGTAAACCAGTTCGCGTTCGTCGGGCACCCAAACGATATGAATCTACCGAGGAACAAGTGATGCAAGAGGAGTTACATAATAGTTCTGATCAAGGGGACACGTTAGAAGTCAGGGAATCTCGCCCTGCGGTGGAGCGATCTCCAGCGGCTAAGGTGATTAAGAGGCCCAAGATAACACGTTCACAAGAGTTGACCTCTATACAGCGAATGTTAAACCGAACGGTAGGAGCGTTGACGAGGAAGATTAATGTGTTGGGCGAAGAGGTCAAAAGGGTGCAGGAGTCTATGCAAGTTACCACTAATGAAGGAAAAGAGACGTCTGTAGCCGAAGTTACATCATTGAATCCCATAGAAATAAGGAGTAGTTGTGTGCAAGAAACAATTAAGGATGTCCATCCGACGGAAGATGAACAAAAATATATAATTTGGAACGTCAAGAATATAAATTTGGAAAAGCCTAAATTTGGTGAAACAGCTGTGCATCCTGTTAATTTCATTGAGGACTTGGAAACCTATTTGAAGAAGGCCGGGAAATCAAATAATGAACTGGATTTGATATTAGAGTGCCTAACTGGTAACGCTAGAGATTGGGCCCGTATCTATAAAGGGAGGTGGACAGGATTAGTTGACTTTAAATTAGATTTTCTGAAAGCATACTGGGGAGAAAATGAACAGAACGAGTTGAGACGAAAGATAGTGCAAGGAGTTTGGAATAGAACGGAAACTCCCACCATGGTGGAACACTTCCTTAAGTTAACTGGAAAGGCACAGATGTTGAGTTACAGCATACCTGAAAAACAATTGGTCGGAGATATCATGCGGCATTATCCGAAATTTATTCAACAAGTTTGGGCGACTAGCCAGATAGAAACTATTATTGAAGCCGCCGAATTTTTAAGAAGCATGGACGACATACAGAAGCAAGATGTTCCGAACACGGTTATGACTAGGAATTTCAAGGAGTGGGAGAAGAAGAAGAAGGTACATCAGCAAGGTTATAGGCAGTGGCAGAGGCCAAGAGAGGCTGAAGTACATGCAGTTAATTTAGAAAATAATACAAATTTTAATGTAAATGGTAGTGAGGCGTTAAACTAGGGGAGGCTGAGACTCTAGTCTCCGGATCAGCTTCAACCACAGGGGACCGAATTTATCATATGATGGCTAGGATGAAATGGTGTCCAGGTGAATCACTAGGACAGAATAATACAGGCATTAGGGTACCGATAGGTCAAAATCCGAAAGATCACAGTACAGGAGTAGGATTAGATTATATTGAGCCGGAAACTATCGAACTAAACATTCCTAGTCAAATCGTAGAGGTGTTGAAATTAAAAATCGAGCAACTTATGGTAAATGTTAGCGAGAATATAGGTGCAATATTTGATGAGGAACGCACATCTAAGGTAGATACTCAAATATTTAAGTCTGAACTATTAGTTCAAATATTTGATGAAAATGTTGTAGCACTATTGGATACAGGTAGCGATATAACATGTATTTCAGAAGAGTTTTGGAATAGGCTAAAGGGGAAAAGGACGACAATACCTACTATGCCGATTAAATCATTGCTTATTAAGACTGCGGTAGGACAGAAAAGCGTAGAAGTAAAAACTATAGCGTTGGTAGCCTTAGGTATAGGACCTTTCCAAAGCGATTTGACTGTACTAATTGTACCGGGCCTTAGTGCTAATTTAATTCTGGGGTTTGATTGGATGAAAGAAAATCAGGCATCTATTATACTTAATAGAGAGGAAGAGGGAGTAGAAATTATGATAGGAGGGGACATGAAATTATTTAAATTTTATAGAAGTGAGAATGTTCAAAATGAAAGTAGTCCTTCAGCGCAATTCAATTTAGTAGCAATAGAAGATGACAATATAGATAGTAATATTCAGGAGTTAATACATAAATTAAAATTAGACAAAACTAAACAAGATGCTTTGGAGGGAGTTTTAATGAAACATAGACAGTTATTTACCTCTAAGTTAGGGAGAGCAAATTGTTATGAACATGTTATTACCATGGAACCACATTCACCAGTAGTGAAACGGACATATCCAATACCATATGCTTATAGGGATAAGGTAGAAGCGAAGTTGATAGAAATGCAAAAGCAAGGGATTATTAGTCGTACCTCTACACCATACTGTAGTCCGTTGACCTTTACTTTAAAACGGGACGGATCTATACGTGTTTTATTAGACGCTAGAGAAATAAATAAGCATATGATAGCGGAGACAGAAAAACCACCGTTGCAATTAGATGTTCTAAATTCTTTCCAAGGGGCTAGATTTATTAGTATAGTAGATTTAAATAATGCTTATTTTCAAATCCCCATATCCGATTCTAGTAAGAAGTATACCGGATTCTCATTTAATGGGAAGTCATATGTTTATAATGTTTTGCCTCAAGGATTGAAAACGTCAGTTGGGAGTTTTAGTAGAGCAATGGATTTCATTTTAGGACACGAAGTTAGAGACTTTTGCGTGAATTATTTAGACGATTTAGCCATTATAACAACAGGTTCGTTGTCACAACATCTAGAGCATTTAGACATAGTGTTGGGAAAATTATCTAAGGCAGGTTTAACGTGTAACTTAGAGAAATGTGAATTTTTAAGCACTGAGGTAAAGATGTTAGGATATATCATTTCAACTAACGGGATTAGCACCGATCCAGAAAAGGTTAAGTCAATACAGCTGTTTCCAGTACCAAAGAAATTAAAACAAGTCAGGGCGTTTTTAGGACTTTGCAATTTTTATCGCAAATTCATACCGGAATATAGTGTTCATACTCAACCATTATGTGAATTATTAAAAAAGGATAAGAGATGGAATTGGGGACAAGTAGAACAGGTTGCTTTTGAGAAAATAAAATCACTTTTTATTCAGACCATAGAATTGAACCATCCAGATTTTTCTCAACCTTACTATTTACAAACAGACAGTTCGGGAATTGGATTGGCAGGGGTTTTGTACCAGATGGATAATCAGGGGGACGTAAAAGTTTTAGGGTTTCACAGTAAATTATTAAGGGGTGCACAGTTAAATTGGACGGTAACCGAACAAGAGTTTTATTCAATCATTTGTTGTTTAGAGAAGTTTGAGACTTATTTGCGGGGTGCTAAAGTAATAATACGTACAGACCATAAAGCTTTGATTTTTGTAAAAAATAGTAAATTATATAATGCCCGGGTAACTAGGTGGATAAATTACTTAGAACAGTTTCAATATGAAGTTCAACATGTCAAAGGTAGAGAGAATGTAGTAGCCGATGTATTATCTAGATACCAACCAGAGGGAGATTTATTGCAAGAGGATAAGACTAATTCACCTAGGATATTTTATACAGAAAATAGGACAAATAAAGAACTACATGAAAAATTAAAGAATCTAGATAGGTCACAGCAAGATGATGTCGAAATAGGAGAAATAATTAGAAAACTTAATAATGGGGTCGTGGTAAACAGTAGGTCAAGTCAAATCTTTAAACGATGCTCATTAGAAAATAGTTTATTGTACTATTCACCGGGAGAGGGAGACAAACGGGTGTTATTTTTGCCCGAGTCGCTTAGAGAAGAAATTATTTGGCAAGTCCATTTAGAAATGGGACATCAGGGGGCATATAAAATAATTAAATACATTAGGGATAGATTTTTTTGGAAAGGGTTAACTAAACAGGTTAAACGAATTTTAAGGGGATGTCACGAGTGCCAAGTCACCAAGAGTGATACAGCAAAGTATGTAGGACCTTGTCGTTCAATTATAACTGAAAATGTAGGAGACATTGTCATGGTAGATTTATACGGACCTTTACCATCAGGAAAGTTTGGTATGAGCTATATTTTAGTTATTCAAGATTCTTTTAGTAAATTTGTAAAATTTTATGATCTTAGGAAAGCAACAGCAATTTCAGTATTAACAAAAGTGAAAAAGTTTTTCCAAATAATTAAACCTAAAGCTATAATGTCTGATAATGGATCACAGTTTGCCAGTAAAGTATGGAAAAAGAAAATGAAGGAAGAAGGGGTCAGAGTTATTTATACTACTGTTAGGAATCCTAGACCTAATACCACTGAAAGAGTAAACAAGGAATTAGGTCGGTTATTTAGAACTTATTGTAGGACAAATCATAAAGGCTGGGTAGATTTATTGCCAAAATTAGAAATTTTATATAATAACACATATCATGAGAGTACTGGTTTTACCCCTTGTGAGATTTTGTATAGTGAACCCACCAGGTTATCATTTGATAATAAGATACCAATTGATTTAGTAGCTCTGCCTGTTGAAGAAGTCCGAGGAAAAGCTCGTGAAAACTTAAAGAAAGCAGGACAAATACGCCAAAATAAATTTAATGAACGATATAGAATTATTCAATTTCAAATAGGAGACCTAGTAAAAATTAGGAAATTAAATAAGTCTGACGCTAAGCTAAAGATAACAAAAAAATTCGAGCCATTGTATGAGGGTCCGTTTGTGGTTGGAGCTAATCCGTTCAAAAATGTTTATTTACTTGTTGAGCCTAGTACTGGAAGGGAGCGAGGGAGGTTTAATGCCATACATCTATCTAAATATTATAAATGAATTTAAAAATTGTTTTCCCTGAAGGAAAACCCAAATTAACTTGTGTTGTGTTAGGGTAGGTAAATGTAACTTTAAAATCAATTATAAATGAATTTAAAAATTGTTTTTCCCTGAAGGAAAACCCAAATTAACATGTGTTGTGTTAGGGTAGGTAAATGTAACTTTAAAATCAATTATAAATGAATTTAAAAATTGTTTTTCCCTGAAGGAAAACCCAAATTCACTTGTGTTGTGTTAGGGTAGGTAAATGTAACTTTAAAATCAATTAATAAAATGCCACAAAATAAACTTAGTGTTGTTTCCCTGAAGGAAAACCCAAATTAACCTGTGTTGTGTTAGGTTAGGAAAATGTAACTTTAAAATCAATTAATTAAAAGAAGTTAATTTTGGTTTCCCTGAAGGAAAACCCAAATTAACCTGTGTTGTGTTAGGTTAGGAAAATGTAACTTTAAAATCAATTAAATTAAATGAATTTAATTTTGGTTTCCCTAAAGGAAGTCCAAATTAACTTGTGTTGTGTTAGGTTAGGAAAATGTAACTTTAAAATCAATTAATAAAATGCCATACATTTGTCCAAGGTTATCAATTTATTTAGCATTATTTTCCCTGAAGGAAAATCTAAATTAAATTGTGTTGTATTAGGATAGGTAAATGTAACGTTAAAATCAAATAAAAGGGTAGTGAAAACACACTTGTTCAGAAATTATTAAAATAATTTAGTATAGTTTCCCTGAAGGAAAATCGAAATTAATTTGTGTTGTGTTAGGCTAGTAAAATGAAATTTTAAAATATAGTGATTAATATAAAAGAATTGCATTGCGGTGTGATTTGGGGAAACAACGTAAGTTGTGGTATGTTAGTAAAGGTAACTGTAGTAAAACAAAGTAGATAAACCAATCCGAAAAAAAAAGGAATCTTGAATAAAAGTTTTATTGCCATAAAATTGTTTAAATTTAATAAGTTAATTTTGCGACATGGTACCCTTGGGAAAATATGATATTTTATATTGTGTTAACTAAATAGAAAGGTATTTTATTTCCTTCCATTAACTAGCTGGAAAATGGTTGATTTGAATGCAGGATTGTTGCGATATCCTTGAACTTATGTAAAATTTTATGTAAACTTAATTATATTAATATTTATATGGAATGTAACTTTGAATTGAACAATAAACGATACTGGGGTAACTTTGTATAACGGTTGTCGGGACTGGGAAAAGCCTACCTGAGCTTACAAACAAATTTTAGCAACTCTAGTATTAGGCTGAAAAAAAAAAAAATATTACCAGCCTAATAAAGATTACATTTGCTCAAAGGAGTTAGTTCATTCAAGTTGTTTTATCGTACTACTAGGTTTCAGACCAAATTTCAAGTATATTCATTAAAAGGATATTCAAATACTCAAGTTGCTAGAAAGTTGTAAGGTCAGATAGAGGGGAGTGTTGGCGGCTTTTCTTACCGGGGGGGTAATTTTTATTAGGTAGGTATACATATTGAAGGGAAAATTTGCCTTTCCTCTACTGGTGATGGTAGTTCATTCGGAATTGATTAAATTTAGGCTCTCAGAATATCAAAAGGAAGAGAAATAACATAATCAAAATTAAAAGCTTGATATTAAAATCATCAAAAGCTTCAAGGTTATAGTGCTTTGGTTGAAAATTTATTAAGGTTAATAGAGGTTGCCGGAGCAAGAAATTATAGGAATTAAAAAGGAATGTACCCAAATCGTGTGTTACATGATTGACTGTATAACAAGTAGGGTTGCGTATTGGTGAGTAACATCGAGTAGATTGCGTACAGACAGAAGAATTGCGTAGGGTTGCGTATTGGTAGGATACACCAAGTAGATTGCGCACAGGCGAGGAAGTATTGCGTAGGGGTTGCGTATTGGTAGGATACATTGAGTAGGTTGCGTACAGACAAGGAAGTATTGCGTAGGGTAGCGTATTGATAGGGAAAGTTGCATAGGGTTGCGTACTAGTAGGGGTGGATGAAATAGGGACGCGTATTAATGAACATGTTTTGAGTAAGAATATAAGCGCATAGAAGCACTATGAGAAACTTTATTTTTTGCATATAGTAATTAATTTGGGTTACTGTATCAATAAGCTGGGGTTTTATATAAAATTTTATGAGGTGACAGTCTATGTATTTGTTGATTTTAAATATTAATAGAGTACCTTCTACTTAGATAAATAATATGTATGCAGGTTGTAGCTGTGGTGCAACCTTAGGTGGCGTGAAAGTAGGCTAGCGAAAGAAGATAGTGAACGACGTGTGAAAAGAAAAGATGATTAGAGTGAGGATCTAACCTAGATAAGGAGTAGTTAGAAAAAAAAAAAGAGATTCTATTTGAAGGGCTTTGGGTTATAACACATGTGAAGCCTGCATACAAATGTTATTATTAACCCAAAAGATAAGATCCGCACACAACAGCACGTGATAGGGATAGGCGTAGAGCACGTGTTAACAGACTTGAATTTTGTACAGTGGGACTTTGGTGTTAGGATAAAAAAAAAAAAAAAATATATATATACAAACAGTGTTTATGTTTGTATCTTGTCCCGGTGTAAACGCCTGTACAAAATTTACACTTCCCGTGGGTCAGGTCGGGCCATGTTTAACTCGACAACTATACATTCTCCAAAGTGATATCGGAGGCTATTTCAGAGTTTTGAGTAAGCTTTTTGACAAAAAGGTCTTTGTATATGCTTCATTTAGAAGGGGGCGTACAGAGATATGCAGGGGCACTTTGGGGGTATAAAATGCTGCGCTAGAACGCCATGTAATCGTAAGGTTGGATTACAGTTTATACACCAAGGCGAGTTTATTCTAAACTACGGATTCACAACCCGTACCTTTCACCATGCTTTGTACGTCTCTGGTGTCGGATATACATACGATGAATTTGGATAAAGCAATAAAAATCACTTAAAGCTCGCTTGATAACTTTTGATATTATTTTGGTCTAAATACACTCTACACTCTTAATTACATAATCACTAGGGCTCACTAAAAATTGATTCGATAGGGGTCGGAGGCCGCAATGTCCTTTGGTAGGACAAAGAGCATTGTAGTTTTCCTTGGTCCAAATTGATTCAATTCTTTGATTTTGGGAAAATAATAAGAGATAGGGATAGATGTATATATATATATATATATAATATGTATATATATATATATTGATATAAAAATTATAATAATATATATATAGATATAAAAAAAAACATGTCTATATATGTGTATATATATATATGTGTAAAAAGAAATATTAGAGATTTGGATAGAAAGAAAATTCTACTCCGGATCCAATACTTGGTACTGTCACCTTTGAAGAATTTTGGGGTCGGCTGTAACGGTACAGAATTGCACTTGTTATTATATTTCAAATATTTATTGGCTTTTGTATAAAATAGAATGATAATGCTAACCTTGGGTCCTTGGGAAGTATTGGTTGATGTTTTGGAGGTGAAAGCTCGATACAAATTGGTTTAGAAAACAAAAATTAGCTTTATTTGCGAAATGCATTATATCTTCAGTGGGTATACATTCATTCTTGAAGTCTTGAGTCTTAAATAATTGTTCTCAAATGTGCACGGATTGATTTCTGAAAAAAAAAGAGGTTTAAAAGTAAATAAAAACAATAGTGTTTATTTATATCTGACCTTGGAGGTATCAATTTAGAGATTATAGTAGATCTCACCTTGAAACAATAGCTGTGCAGATTGTATAAACCTTGGAGCATGTTATTTTAGACATATTTGTAAACTGACAGGTTTGTAGGCAACAGAGTTTGTAGGCATGTTTGTATTCAGGCTGCGTGTTAGTGGCACAATATGTGTTCGGCATATTTATTGGTTACACATGTGAACTCTGGTTAATTACATCACATCAGTCTAATTATTATGTTTGGAGCTAAATATTTATTTTATACAATGTTAGCAAAATACTGATAGGTTATGACAGGTAAACATAGATGCTCCTAGCGGCAGAGTTGGGAACTAAAGCAAGTCAAATGAGTGCACATAAGTATAGAGAAAAGGTTGTACTCACAGAATGTTAAATTAACATTATGTATAACTTAAATAAAAATATGGGTTAAATAATCAAAAGTACAGAATATTGTTTTCTATCTTAGATAAGGTTCAAAGTTTCAAATGTATATTGGCTAGAGGTGATACGTTCGGAAATTATGTTCGAACAATTACAATTTTGATAATAGTTTTCATTCGTAAATAAAAAAAAAGGAATCATACAAAATAATGTGTTTATATTATGTGAGAAGGTAGTATTTTGAATAGTTTAGTAAATTTTATAACTTAATATTAGATGTCTGTAGCTATCAAAGGTTTCTGAACGAAATTGAGGATTTTTTAGAAGCTGAGGTTGGTAGTCATGAAAACATATCTTCTTCTCTTTCGCTCATTAGGCAGAGGTGATCAAAAGTGCGCCTTATTTTGTTTAGATCTCAATGATTTATATAAAAGTAGAGGTTTCCAAAGAAAAGAAAAGCTGTTATATTAGATAAAAACAAAATGTACTGTTATAACGGAGGCTTCGCATTATTATTTATTGTGTACCAACGCGCAACCCGTTTATATAAAGTTAGGTGTTTGATTATGCTGGTTAGAGTAAGGAGTAGAGCAAGCTAAAAATGGGAGGTTAGCTTGTGGTAATTTAAACAGGGTTTTTCAAAAAAGGGGCGTGGCGAGGGAAAGTTTTTCAAAAAGAGAGCGTTGAGGACGCGACGCTACGGATAGCGTCGCTTGGGAAATCGAGAGGTATAAAAGGTTTGGAGGGGCGACGCTCGCTCTCTTATATTCTCCGGTTCTACGGGCGTCAACATCTGAAAATTGCTCCCCTGGCGTGCGACGCCGCTTCACTCTCCTCTGTAAGAAAGCGTCGTTTTTGAAGAAGTTTATTTTTAAATCAAGCAAGAATTAGTCTTCAAGAAAAGTGTACAGTGAATTCTTGCCAATCATAGGGCGTTTTTGGGTTCGCGATCTTTTAAACGTTTTAATTTTGGAATTCTGACTGGTAAATTGGATCCGAAATTAAAAGGTCTAGTTTGATTACAGAAAGCATTTCAATTAAAGTAAATTATTCCCAAGTAAAATCTTAGAAAATGGGTGATTTGAATCAGAGAGGGTGAACCTTTCACTTGGGCGCATAGGGATTTGTTTCTTCAGGAGTACATTTGCTCATGACTCCGGGCTTTCTTCAGGCAAGATTCACAAGGGGGGGGCTAGGTCCAAAAACCCAACGCTGTGGATCGTTGGGTGAGCGTCCAGTGGAAGATGCTTTGAGTTCCACATGGTTTGAGGAAGCGGGCTGCAAGCGAGGGAATTGACAGTTAACAAGCCTGGGACAATGTGGAGGGTACCTCCGGAATCGCGAACAGTTGCGGCTTTTTCAAACCATACACTTGCTAGGGCGTCTCGCTGTTCCTTCCCACACAGCGAGACCACGGATGAGCGATAGGATTTTAGGAGGGCGCACTCACCCACGCTGTACAGAATTGGGCTTCAGTTTTGGTGAAACAGGCACCAAACCTTTGTTTGATAGGAAAGTCGCATTTAGTCGAAAAGTAGGCAGGTCAAAATTATAACTAGCGTGCTAGTAGGTTTGGCTTCTTGCAGTTGGGGGGGTGTATTGCAGAAGCTAAATGTACACCGTACGGTTTGGTATACAGAGTAGGTAGATTGAGTGTAGAAAAACAGCGAGTCAGGAAAAATTTACGCGCCAAAAGTTCGTTGCGTTGCGTAGGAAAAAGGCGGGAATAATGACCAGGACGCTAAGTCGAGGTATCAGTATAGTTTTCCAAAGTAGATTCATAAAGTCTATGAGAAAGTTATGTTTAGGTACCTTAGAAATTGAATTTGTGAAAGAAAAGCGATCGTAGACAACCCTAGGGATATTTTGGTTGAACCTAGAGGAAAATGCAATTTAATAAAAATTACAAGATGGCGGAGAGACGCTTTGATCGAGTCACTTGGACTTGACATGACGCTTAGTAGCTAAACTTGTCATTCGAGACAAATATCTAAACGAACAAACCCGGGCGATTGTATGAATCGTTCTCGTGAAATTAACTACCATCAATATGAATTGTGGATGAAATTAGCTTCGGAGCAAAATAAAGGTGTCCTTGCTGTGATAGAAGCATAACTTGTGTGTGTGAACTTAGTGCTGTGAATTGCCTAGAGTTTGTCTAGAAACTAGCTTAGGGCTTGGTACTACCTAACCTTTATCAGTGATAACCAACATTATTTTATTGTTACAAAATAAACTGGGGATAGTCTTTAAAGTGATCAGATTGTCCTGCTTCAGTTTTCACAGAGGCACTCTTATAATTTAGACCTAGAACTTGCTGATCAGCTGGGCACAAAGATAAGTTGAAAGATAGAAATCTGAGTGTAAGGTTGACTCAACTGCTGGCTCTGGCGAGGAATTCGTTGCCATAGTGGTTTTGATTATCTGTCTAAAACATGTTTCTGTGAAATCAGCTGAGCAGTAGTTTTCCTTGTAAGGGAATGGTAGATAGTGCAATATGTCTGGATGGTTTGATCACCTGGGGGAATTTAGGAGTAACGCTTTGGTGATGGAAATTAGCTAAAAATTACTTATAGTTGTCTATATGCAGGTGTCACATTGCTTGTAGCGTTCAGAAGCACCAGCTGTATCTCAGTGATACTTACAGGAAAGGTCCCTTAGGTAATAAATAAAACATGAGATTAGTCGCTAAGCTCAGTCAGAATCCTGTGGTTAAGCCAGTATAACCAAGAGGTCAGAATGTTAAAAATCAGCTGTTCCAACATACAATCATTACTTAGATTGGTCGTCTTGACCTTAATATGCACTAAATTACATTATAGTAGTCATATGAATTATTATTGAACAGAAATACTGAGTTGTAAATCATTATGACCATAATTAAAGCTAGCAATTAGCTCACTCACAGTAAAGGAAAGAGTGTAACTAATATTGAATCATATTCTATTAAGTGCATTAGGAAAGTCTGGAGGAGATAAAAATGCTTGGACGAAATCACTGAATACGCGGAGGTATGGGGCGTATTCCTTTGCCAGACCTAGAATAATAATTTAAAAGAATTGGAAAGAATCTATCAAGATGAAAGTAACTATATATTGTATTTCTAACCTCAAAACATGCTAGTCTAACCCGGAATTCTGAACCTAGGCTTAGATCTATGATAATGTTAAATTAGACTGTATATAAATATGTAAATAGAGCACAACATGGGTTTCATTTAATATAATTATGTTAGACAGCTGTCGGGAGGGTTGATGCACAGGACTGAGCTGTAATTTCATTACAGTCTGTCATGATTGAAAAAGCGGTGAGCGAAGACAGGAAACACACATAGTGTTGGATCCTAAATAATCTCTAAAGTAGTATATCAAAGAAATAGCATTCTGCAATGTTTTGGTTCTAATATTCAGTTAGTCAAGTAGTGGCATCATAGGTTTTCCTTTATATCAGTAGTATTTTATTGACAGGTGTTGTACTGGTCGCTTCACTTAGTGTGCTAAAGCTCTGCATGACACCAGGGAACCTTCAGTATCAATTCATAACTTCCATCACCAATTCATCATATGGAATAGGATTAGATAGGGAGAAAGTAGGTATAAAAGCCTTCACTTCAGTTAAACATTCATAGCAACCCAGCTGTTCTATGATAATGTCTAGGTATGAGTGGAGAGTAGGTAACTGGTACTAAGGTTTGTATCATAGCCGGAAGCAGTCGTTGTTCTAAGAGAATAGAGTAACCAGATGGAATTGTATTTGTACATTTAACATGACTATCCAAAACTACTCAGGGAGCTAGGGAATTTAGTATCCTAAATTATCTATACTAGAGGCAATTAGTAGTTTACCACCATTTGACTACACAAACAACTAATCTATATAAGCAAAGTAGGAGACCAGAAGTTGGTTATATTTGCTAAGGGAACAGAGAGATTAGTACTTACTTTAGTCATCTATTAGTCATCCAAGATCTAGACCATTAGTTTGATTAAGTACTTCTAGAGTTCTATTATTAACCTATATAGGCGATAAGTTATGAAAGTTCTAGTAGATGAGATAATAGGTTAAATTGGTTAACTTAGACAATCATATAGGAAGCTATCAATTCCTTGGAAGGATTTTATACTAAGGAGGCTAGTAGAATTGTAGGATATTAGTAGAGTTCAATAGGAAGAAACTTTGTTAGTTAGAACGCTAAGTTGCTTCTCTGAACGAATCAAGGGTTCTACGCTAATCAACCAGGGTATCCACTAAACTTCACGTGCCCCCTCAGATCTATAAAAGCTTCATTAACTTACTATCAAAATTAGGGTTAGGTTCAGGTTCGGTAAAATAGTCATAGTAATTTGTAGGTCATGATAATTAATTTATACTGAATTTCTTAGTTAGTTAGATAGAACATACATAAAGAACTTCCATTAAAATACAGGGTACAAAGTAGGATTGTTTATTGTATCGGTATGTTATTATATAGAAGCGTTATTAAATAGAAATAAGCAACTAGGTAGTTAATTAGAAATTAGAAAATCAAAAAAAAATTAAGTTAGGAGGGGTAGGAGGGTTACAATACGCACAAAAAAGTTAAATGGAATCGAATCCTCGACTACTAAGAAGGTTGACGAATCAAAAACTATTGATCAAGAAAGTAAACTATCTATCACCTATATTTAGGCTACCAAAGGAAGTTGAAAAAAAATGGAAAGGAATCATAATTCAGTCAAAAAAGCGTTGTCAACAAAGTCACCCCTTCCAATCAAAGTAACCCCAGTTGACCGTACTTTATTTTATGTACATACTTATTACTTGTAAGCTTTGCTTTCCCGTAAAAGAACTTGAAATACATCCAAGGATTATACAGGGGGCAGTAGATTTATGCGCGTCGGTTAACATCCGGCCCAGGGTAACTAATATTCATAAGTGTTATAAATAAACCAGAACTGAATAAATGAGCCTGAAATTTGAATACTCGTACGAAAGACTGAATCAATTGAAGATAAGAATTTCTACAAACTATTGGTGGCAGTAGAAAAACGACTTTAAGAACTAGAATCCAGCCCCCCAAGACAAGTGGCTTTCTATTATCGATATGGTCAGTAGAATAGAAAGAAAATGTATAAGATTGACATTAGCGATTGAAATGTCAAGTGACCGCTAATGTCAATCCTATACTAAGCCACTCGTCTAGGGGGGCTGGTATGTAAGTCGATTTCCTAAAATTCGATAATTATGTATAATAGCTCGCATATGACTTCCCTGTTCTTTTCCACTTGACGTTCACTTTGTTTGATTTGAATTTGACATAGGTAAAGAATGATAATAATAATACAATTTTTTATTGTCCAATTAAAGCACATAAAACAGTTTTTCTAAAAATAAATGTGTTACAATACAATTTATTAGTATGAACAGATTAACTTTGCTTCCTAGTTTAGCTCAACCTGTATTCTAAGAGACAGGTCCTTCCCTTATTAGCTCATTAATAATGTTAGCCTCGTTTTCAGTAGAATAATAATAATATCAGTCAGAATCGTGTTTGAATAAGATGTGAACATCGGAATTTTAGGTAAAACAATGGCGGAAAATCATTCATTACAGAAACGCACTCTTGGTATGATAAAAACATTAAGATAAAACCACTTTTTTACGGAATTAGACACGTGGAAGTATATTGTAAGTTTAAGTAAGTTTGAATTCTGTTTTTAAAAGATTTTCCGACGTTTCGGCACCTTTCCAGGGGCCGTGGTCACGGATACAAATTACCAATTACATGTAAAATATACACGTGATACAATCCGTTTTATTACAATTAACAGTTCGCGCAGAAATCTACGATGAGCTTGTAACGATGTCGATTCGTACCAGTCATTATGGATGGTTAAAAACTCCATGATGGCTGGAAACTTCATCAAGTTCTACATACTGGCCATTAATTTTATCGAATCCTATCCTGTTCTTTCAATTCAAATTCAAATCTTCGTTTCACGTGTCCTGTTCATCATTTTTGATTCAGTTCTACTAAAATCACCAAGCCGTACAGAGCTCTCGGAGCATTACCAGTTTTTTATACCAGTTTGAATTGTTTGTTATAGTATTAAATAAGTGGAACCCTTGACCCTTGGAAAGGGGTAAGTTTTCATCATCATACCCACTACTACCTACTTACCTACCTACTTTTTGTAATTCATGTATTTTTTATCTTGTTGTTACAGTTCCTAATCTTCCTAATCTTCCTATTCTTCCTATACGTTTCTTTATTACTACCTTTAAAAAATAAAAGTCAAGTCCCTATAAACATCATCTTTTTATTCATCTATTATCTACAATTTGAATACTGGGCGGTGACTTCCGACGTTCCGGCTAGTGTACCACTGGCCGACGAGGACGTCCCGTCACACTGGCTCTCCGGCTACGAATTGAACATCCGTCCCGTCGCACTGGCTCACCGGCAAAAGAAGAATCGAAGAGGGATCTCTCTCCGAGGCTAGGACTCCGGAGTGCAGATAACCATATCCCTTTCCCATTTTAACGTTCCCATTCTCCATTATCTGTAAAAAAAATATTATTACGACTTTTGTGTTATATACTAATTTTCCCCACTTTCCTTTTTCCATGTTTTTATTTTAATATATTGTATTCTCCGCATTTCGACACACTATACTGTACGATTTCACTACTTAATACACTTCAATCACTCTAACACACATTTTACAGACAATAAAACGATCGGCGCTACTACTGCTGGTTACAAATGTAATCGGTTCCCGATGCTTTAGTAGCGAAGGCATTACATTCATAAACTTATTACCCATTTCTACTAATTATCACAAAAATACTTTCAGTACCCAATACTATTAATACTACAGCCCTACAGACATCACCTACTCTACGGCTTGTTTAACCGACAGCTACATAAACACTCGAGGTTTTGGGATTTAAACCATTGGTTATTCCAATTCTCGTTTGTTAATACATCCTCGGCTTTGGAGAATATCCAGACCCGGGTTACTACACTCTTAGCTTGTAATTCTATAAGCTAAGTATACTCACAATCACTACATACACCAAACAATCAAAATTTTTACATAAACTACACGACTGCACAGTTATTTTTTCGTACTTACCATCAAATTACTATTTTTTTTATTTGTTTCTTAATATTGTTGTGAATTTCGGATTCACGTACCTTACTTTTACGTTTTATTTCAATAATTTTCACAAGTTGACATTATCGGACGTTGTCACATATTATTTTCAAAAAGAACAAATTTCCTTTTTAAATCAAGAAAAAGTTTTATACCATAAGATTTTTTAAAACGTATTGATTAAATACTTATTGCTTATTTTGTCATATTTAAATATTGTACCATAGTTCCACAAATTATTTACTATGGATATTTTACAACTAAACAAACCTGAAATTATTTACGAACTTTAATTACGTAACGCAAATTTCCAACCGACTCAAACTGCCGTTGAATTGCGTGAATTTCTCGCAATTACTTATTTTGCTTGTTTTACCTCAATCTCTTTAATTTTACAAGATTACTGATTAGCTAATATCCTGATTGTAAGTTTCTCCTACTGCTTCCGTTAACTTTTCGACTAGTTTTTGGCCCAGCTTTAACTTTTTCGATCTCATTTATGATTCCTTTTATCTAAAATTAAAATTACTTTTAACTTTTCTTCACGCTTGTTACTTACTTTTAACCTTTCTTCACGCTTGTTACTTAAAACAGAGTAGTCAGGTCGGCCGTTCTATAAGCCTTTCACTCGAGCGGATTAGATAACTCGTTAATTTAAGCCCTTTTATCTCGAGCGGTGGCGACTCGTAAAATAAGCCTTCGCTATGTATGCAGAGCGGGTGGTGACTCTGTGGTTACAACCCGACCACTCTGTTATAAATGAAAGTGGTTTTATTTTTTTCATCCTTCAGAGAGACTACTAATTCTCTCTCGGATACTTTTACTTCTACTTTCTTCTTCTACTATACTTATACTTTCTTCTTCTACTATACTTCTACTTTCTTCTTCTACTATACTTCTACGTTCTTCTTCTACTATACTTCTACTTTTACTACTATGATCCTCTTCCGTGGTCTAGTAAACTACTTCTACTACCTAGCTTAATGGGTAATCTTACTTAGGCCCCTATTTTGGTCTAGTGATCTACTTTTATACCTAACGGTAATCTTAACTAGGCACTCTACTTTCGCCTAACTTTTCTCTAAGAAACATGGATTTCCTAATCCTAACTCATACATGGTCTACTTATAGGGAGCGGATGACAACTCCGTAAAAAAAAGCCTCAACGTCATTCCTAGGGTACTTTCTCTGGAGTAAGCGTCATTGAATGTGAACCTTACCTCCGTTGCTTGAATTTATGTTTGCGTGATAGTATGACTGAACGATAGGTAATTTATGCATGTGTGAGATCGTATCTTCTAACCTTTTAAATAAAAATCTCTAAGTCGAAAAAATTTCAGGAGCGGTTGGAGAAATGTAACGTAAATCTTTACATACTTGCGTTTTCTTACTTTACTACCCCATTATTTCATTTGATAAATATTTTTCGGCAAAATAGGACTATTTTATTATTATTTTTATGATTATTTTATTCTTTGGACATTTTATTTGTTAAACTACTTTAATTTGTTATTTACTATTACTTTAAGTGACATGCACACTTAGTCTTATGATTTATATAGGTACTGTTTTTATATACACCTCCATCCCTTCGGCTGACCCATCAACTACTTTATCAATACATAATTTTGTACATACATATAAGATAATTACATTTTTTATTATTTAATTACAATACTACGTCGTATTTACGATTATTATAATAAGTTGCCTACTGCAACATATTTAATTTTAAAACATATAATACTTATTTACCTAAATACTTACGCGTAAGTTAGTAACACTTACTTATTTTAGTACTTTAACAAGTAAGTTTTATAAGGGACTTGTTTGTAAATACCTACCTATCTTCTAACTAAAAAAAATCCTTAGAGATTTTTTTGCCCCGGCCGCCCCGGTATTGTAACGATGTCGATTCGTACCAGTCATTATGGATGGTTAAAAACTCCATGATGGCTGGAAACTTCATCAAGTTCTACATACTGGCCATTAATTTTATCGAATCCTATCCTGTTCTTTCAATTCAAATTCAAAATCTTCGTTTCACGTGTCCTGTTCATCATTTTTGATTCAGTTCTACTAAAATCACCAAGCCGTACAGAGCTCTCGGAGCATTACCAGTTTTTTATACCAGTTTGAATTGTTTGTTATAGTATTAAATAAGTGGAACCCTTGACCCTTGGAAAGGGGTAAGTTTTCATCATCATACCCACTACTACCTACTTACCTACCTACTTTTTGTAATTCATGTATTTTTTATCTTGTTGTTACAGTTCCTAATCTTCCTAATCTTCCTATTCTTCCTATACGTTTCTTT
This sequence comes from Crambus lathoniellus, assembly GCA_949710035.1. Lineage (NCBI taxonomy): Eukaryota > Metazoa > Arthropoda > Insecta > Lepidoptera > Crambidae > Crambus > Crambus lathoniellus. The sequence continues at coordinate 43,833 of CATIXG010000005.1, forward strand.
ATTACTACCTTTATAAATAAAAGTCAAGTCCCTATAAACATCATCTTTTTATTCATCTATTATCTACAAATGAAATACTGGGCGGTGACTTCCGACGTTCCGGCTAGTGTACCACTGGCCGACGAGGACGTCCCGTCACAAGCTTATAAAAACATTCGGTTTGTAGTCTCAAAAAGGAGCTCAGAAGAAAAAACAAAGCTGACAATCAAACGCAGTTATCGAAACGAAGTCGCGAACAGCAGCTTATACTTAGGTGTTATGAAAATTAACTTTTGTTTACAAAATAAACTGAAAACTATGTAACCATTTAGTCAATATTTATAATACGAGCCAGAGAAACGTTTGATAGTCTTGCCTCTCAAATTATTATAACACCAACACACACAGAAACCGTCTTCTTGGAACATATCTCGCTAGTGTTTACGCTCGCGCAACGCCGGGTAGTCAAACATGTTTGCATTGCATGGAGCCGCATGCAAGCAGCGTGTTGCATTGCAGCTTAGGGCATAATCCTGTTTGAAGGGAACACTGCAGAATTTATTCTAGTGCAGCCACAGTTACTAAAAAAATTAAACAATACTTGTAAAGACACTTGAAATTTTAAGTTAAATAAATGTTCAAATCATCATCATTTCAGCCATACGAAAACTTATTTGATATTTATTTGAAATGTTCAAATAATTTAGTAAGTATCTAGGTTACACTTCAAATATCACATTTATGTTATGTGAAGAGCAGAGGCTTCTGATACAGGTATTTTAATGTACTTAAAAGGGGTTTCTGGCTACTGGCTGTTGTAAAATGGTATTTGATAGTAAATATATATTTTTGATTTTGATTTTCTTATTTGATTTTTTGACACTTGATAACATATCTTCTAAACAGTTAAACAGTCTTGCATGAGTAGGAAACAATTTGAAATGAATAGAAAATTTTATTCTTGTAAGTAGTTGTCGACCCCCGTGGTCGAGTGGTGTACGCACCGGTTTTCAAGGTGCCGCTATCTCTAGAGGATCTCAAATTCACGGTCAGGTAAATATCAAAAACGAACTTTTCAATATTTCCTCGGCTCTGGGTGAATGCTCTAACCACTGAGCTACGGAGTCGCTGAGAGAAGCGTCGAATTTTATTCCAATACTTTCAACGCGCTGTTTAGCCACGTTCATTTCATCAATGTCTAGATATTACTACCCTCACATTCTACTTTATTTTTGCATTTTGCAATGTTTTCAATTGCATAGTGAATGCAAAAAAGTAAACATTAAAATAAAATGCACATTTAAACCCGTTGCGAAATTAGCATCGAAAACTTTGGTTCGTACTTATGCATTGTAGGCGTATCTAAATATACTCTTATCTATATTTCTCTATAATTTGAATACCTAGATCAAGTTAGACCAGTTCCTATTTTGTTTCCTCCAACCGGTC
>CATIXG010000006.1:0-17254 GCA_949710035.1 Crambus lathoniellus
TTCCTACTGTTGTGCAATATTATGACCCAAACTAATTTTTGAGTAACTATACTAATATTGTAAAATGTGAAAGTTTGTTTGTTTGTTTGTTTCTCTGTCTTTCACGTCAAAACGGAGCAATAGGTCGACTTGTATTTTTGCTAGGTATGGGAATAGTTTGGGAGCTGGAAAGTGACATAGGCTATTTTTTTACCCGGAAAAACATCACATTCCCGCGGCATAACGTCGTTTACGCCCCGCGGGCGAAGCCGCGGGTGGAATGCTAGTTTAAATTATAATTTACTGTGTTATTGTCTGTTTGTTTTTGTCACAGTATGGTGTATAATTAGTATTAGTACCCAATAATTCATTTCTAATAGTTGTTTTACCCAAACTTTTTATGTAAACACGCTATAAGTTCATGCTTACCTAAGTAAGTTAGTGATGTACAATAGATCTCAACTTACCTATCAACCAACATTTTGCCAAGTTATTCAGAAGCACTGCTGCAGTTTAGGTGTGGTAATTTTGAAAGTTAGAAGGACCACTTTGATATTAGGTCAAGAGAGAAATGCATTTGGTATAATACCATTCAGTTTCGGTTCAGTCATTTTGTTTGTCCCTCTTTCCCGTCAAAACGGAGCAACGGATGGACGTGATTTTTGGTATGGGGATAGTTTAGAAGCTGGAAAGTGACATAAGCTACTTTTTATCCGGAAAAATATTACATAACCGCGGGATAAAATAGTGTAGTTCACGCGGGCGAAGCGGCGGGCGGAAGGCTAGTACATGCCTGTTCCAGATTACCCCTTTCAGTTATTATGTTACCGCTAAAACCTAAAATGGCTGTTAGTGGTCTCAGATTTATTTGACGTCATATATTTGTTAGTGGTTATAAATGCTTGCCTAGCTTTGAAGTGCTAATAACTTCTACCGTCTATTTTACTAAATCTAAGCTTAGTTCAGTTAGTCCAACCTCCCGAACAAGCCGGGTTCCGGAAAGGCTATCGTACCATAGACCACTTTCATACGCTGCGGCAAGTTATACAGAAGACCGAAGAGTATAATTTGCCACTTTGCTTGGCGTTCGTGGACTACGAGAAAGCCTTTGATTCGATTGAGACTTGGGCGGTGCTGCAGTCTCTCCAGAGGTGCCAAATAGACTACAGGTAAATCGAGGTGCTGAGGTACTTATACCAAAACGCTACCATGTCGGTCCGATTATAGAACCAGAGCTCTAATCCTATCCAACTACAGCGAGGTATCAGACAGGGAGATGTCATCTCTCCCAAACTGTTCACAGCTGCGTTGGAGGATATTTTTAAGCTGCTGGACTGGAAAGGATGCGGCATCAACATCAATGGCGAGTACCTAACACACGTACGGTTTGCCGATGATGTAGTTCTTATAGCTGAGACCTTGGAAGACAAGAACACAATGCTCGAAGATCTCGGTAATGCTTCGCAAAGAGTGGGTCTTAAGATGAACATGGACAAGACGAAAATCATGTTGCACCCGCTCTAGTTAATGTTAGGAACATTACACTCGAAGTTGTTGACACGGTCCAGTTAGGTAAGTCCAACTTTGAGAAAGAGATCTCTCGTCGAATCCAACTCGGATGGGCAGTGTTTGGGAAGCTCCGGCATATATTTGCGTCCGAAATACCTCAATGTCTCAAGACGAAAGTCTTTGACCAGTGTGTGTTGCCAGTAATGGCCTATGGAAGTGAGATGTGGTCTTTTACTATGGGTCTCATAAGAAGGCTCAAAGTCACCCAGCGAGCAATGGAGAGAGCGATGCTTGGTATTGAATAAGAAATGATGAGATCCACAGGAGAACTAAAACGACCGACATCGCTCGAAGAATTGCATCATTGAAGTGGCAGTGGGCGGGACACATAGCGCGGAGAACCGATGGCCGTTGGGGCGGAAAGGTTCTCGAATGGCGACCGCGACCGGACGACGTTCCGTGGGCAGGCCCCCTACAAGGTGGACCGACGATCTGGTCAAGGTCGCGGGAAGCCGCTGGTTGCGGGCAGCGCAGGACCAATCGTTGTGGAGATCCTTAGGGGAGTTCATCCTACAATCCTACTAATATTGCCCCCAGTAAGTGCGTTTTCAAGAGATTGGTTCGAGAGCATTACTTGAATTCGTTACTTTAGGCAAAGAATATATGCTTTAGGTCCATCGTATCTGACCTTTTTATTATATGTTGTTTTTATTATTTTATCAGTACTAAGTATATATCATTTAATTGTATGATAGGATATTATGTATGTATGTATATATTATATTTATCTTAATATGTATCTAGGTATATTATTATCATATATATTAGTATTATGTAAATATCTGAGTTTTTATTTTAACTGTAAGTATATGAATTTTATTCAATAAGTATCCCTTTTTTTATTTTCTTTTGTTACCGCCATGACTTCTCCTTTACATTCTTTCCGGTTGACTGCTAGAGAATGCCTAAGGGCATTAAGTCCGCCATTTGCTGTATGTGCTGTATGTGCAATAAAGAATTAATAAATAAATAAATAAATAATATTATAAATGTGAAAGTTTAGATTTTTGGATGTTTGGATGTTTGTTAATCAATCACGCCAAAACGGCTGATCGGATTTGGCTGAAATTGTAGCGAAGACTCCCTAGCTTAAGGCGCTACTCGGAAAAAGTATGGACTCTTTGATATAAAATTATAGGACGGTTAGAGTTGTTATAAATCTGGTAATAAGATATATATTTCTTCATACCTTTATCAAGAATCGTATAGTTTCAGAAACACGATTTTATGATTTTTGCTCGACACTTTTTATTTTCGAAAATACCTCAAAAAAATAAGAAATATCAAGATTACTCTTAAATGGGGATACATATACTATTGAAAATTGGTTTAATTAGTGAACACCAATAATATTTAGGATCGTATAGAAGCATTTTTTAAAAATCGCTATAGTTTTTGAATACGAAGTGATTTTGTGTTTTTTTTGCGTAATCGACAAAATCGGTCTCGCTCCCGCGCGCGTCGTTTTCTCATTGCTATCTCGCTTTAGCATAATTTTTCCGAGTATCGCCTTAATTTTTTTATAAGTACTAAAAATTGCATAGTGAATGAAAAAAGTAAAAATAAGATGTAAAGTTTTTGAAGAAATTAAAAATCGTACTGAATTGTATAGATGGTGAATTTTAAACTGTTTCGACAAAGGGTTTCAAGGGTACTTGGAACTTACTCACTCTCTTATCACTCACTTACACTCTTACTTACTCACTTACAATTTTTAACGTCGTCATTGTGTTTAGTTACTAATATCTTATATTTCAAAAACAGCATATTAGAATTAATTATTAATTAATATATAGTTTAGACAATAGTACATTACAGCCGAGGACAGGTAAGTAAGAAATTACATTGTCGAGGATGGTTTGAAGCACGAGCCGCAGGCGAGGGCTTTAATCATTCGAGGCAAGGTAATTTGCTTACCGTACAAGGCTTGTATAGTGCTTTTCGCAAGAAATGCGAGGAAATAAAAAACTGTTTAACTAAGTAAAATTTATTAAAATTATATGACACATGTTCGGGCTATTATTAAGTGTAAATGTTATTGTTTTCCCGGGCACACTTATGTATAAATCGCCCATAATAATATTATTTTAATGATGTATCATTAAAATACGCCAACAACACAGATTCCGAAAACGTATGCTCCTTTTTTTCACTTTTCCAAATCAGATCGTAGGTTTTCATATATCTTTCTTTTGATTTTGCTGGCAGTAAGTTTTCTGTAATTCATTTTGCTTCTGCTCTCAAATTTGGTGGAGTAGGTACATACAATGTCTGTATATGTTTCATTGGCAGAACTCATTTTGATAATTTATTACACAATATAAATAAACTGTACTGATATCAAATCAACCGCTGAAAATCATTCCCGCCGTTTTTTTATTATTGGTTTGTGAGGCCAAGTGGAACGGTCATACAGCCTATTGATACTTACTACTTGCTACTAAAATGCGCAACTTCAATACCCGCTTCTGGGTGGTAGATGGCGCTGTACATATTTCCCATACAAAATTACTCGTAAAGGATATTTTGTCTATGATAAATCTCATTTTGTTTTTTCGATTGATGTTCGTGCTAAGGGTACATAGCGCTTGTGGTACAATACGAAGTAATATACTCTGTGCGCACCGTATTTAAAAAAAAGTTAACCTAATTATGATATAATAATTACCTATATAATATAATAATAATGTGGCTGTATGGTGAAAATGTCCCTTTGCTTTTTCTGTTTTTATACACAGGAATAACGAAAGAAAAAATAAAGAAAAAATTTGGTAATAATATCTTTGGGTAATACCTTTTCCGAAGTAAACATTCTAAATTTGAAAATCACTGCAGTAATGAATTTCAGTACTTACTTACTGCACTAATATCAGTGCAGTAAGTAAGTACTGAAATTCATTACTGCAGTGATTTTCAAATTTAGAATGTTTACCTCGGAAAAGTGCCACGTACTGCATTCTTTTCTCAAATATAATATTAACATTTCAGAGCATAAGTGTGAAAAAGTCTATTATTGCTAGGAGAAATAGTAAAATGGTGATAGAAAAAACCTATCTAATATTGCTTCTTTGTTCAAAGTGTTAAACATTAAAACTACTGAATAAATACGCAGCTTGTATAATTTATCTATTTTCAGATTCATTTACTTCAAATGTTCTGTGGAATAGTCAATCAATCTTTAATGGGTAAACATAAAAATCAAATTGCTTGAGTTCTTAGCACAACAGATTGAGGTTGTTATTCTTGAATCGCTCGCCAATGACTCTTGTAATATTTTCTTTCAACAACAAATCGTTTATTATTACGTACAGTCAGCTTCAAAATGATCTGGGTGCTTACCATCAACTCTTATTGCGGTTTTGTTTAGGACCTAAACTGAACTGCTTCGCTTATTCGTACCACGACAGCTTAATATCAATGACAGCGATTCAGTCATAGAGTAACTTGTATATATTGTATATAATGACATTTCACAGTCGCTAAGCTGTCAGGAACTCTTATTTGACTTATAACCCGGTCGATTTAACATGTCACCTGCAGGTTATACCCGTCCCTCTCACTCTCCGGGCATGACAGAATCGAGTGAAAGAGACGGGTAGAAGAAAAAGGACACAAATCGTTCGGTCATTAACATTTAGCAATTCATTTGCGATCCAGTTTTTAAAAGGTCAGAGTACGAAAGAAAGCAATTCATTTTAGGAACCTATTCTGCATCGCGCTATTTTTGAATCGCTGTCTTAAAGTTGATGGTAGGCACCCAGTACCCCTAGTGTAAGTTTTTATGTCAAGCAAACGCAAACTATCGCGATTCCGTATTTATGTCAATTTGTATGAAAACTGTATCAGCGCCTCTAGTGACGAGTAGCGCGCCAAATATAGTTTTCAAAGTCACCAAAATAGCTATCTTAAGTTTTGTCAAAAAACCACTTTATTTCACGAACAAAATATGACTACAAATGAAAGTAAACCTTAAAGTATTGTGCTAAGAGTGATTTTTGTTAAATGCTCAGATATTTTTAGTTGGTTTGAACGCTCAGATCATTTTGAAGCTGACAGTGCCACCTAGAATCTCTTCAGATTTAACAGTCATGTTCATGATGAATTAGTTGATTTAACAATAAGATTCAATTTAGATCTTATAAAATATCTGTTAGAAAATGAACTTTTGGTATGTCGATTCAATTGGTTCGACTGTACTTGAGCATTTATTTGCAAGCAGACGGGATTCCAAAATAAAAAAGACTTCCGTTGTTCGACGACGTTCTAGCCAAATACACAGTATCAACTGCTAGCAGAATGATCCAGAATTCACATATTATTGTCTCTGATGTGGGTGCAGTTATTGAAGAGAATAACAAAGACTGTCGAATAATTTTGATATTCGACAGTCTTTGTTATTCTAGAAAGAGAAGAAAAGGAAATGTGATTTTCTTAAACATTAGCTTTTGCCCGCGGCTTCGCTCGCGTGTAATTCTATGGTGTTATATAAATTATATGGTGTAAAAAATAAAATAATGTGCATGAAATGCTTAATGCAAATGACGTATTTAGATTGATAAAGATTAAATTCTGTATCGGTCTGTTCAAAACGCTTTTCAATTACCGCATTGTACGTGACCGAACGTTTTTCAAAAGATATAATGGCTATTTATTAATAATCCATCCTTTAAAGATTGACATATTTATAGCGGACTTTTTTGTAGGTCCAAAGAAGAAAAATTATTTTATTAAACCTCGAAGGAAAGCTACAAGGCTGCTTGACTTTTTTCAACACTTCCAACAATTTATCGTTACATCTCAACCAATTTACACGGAATCATGATTAAATTATATAGGTATCTACTAAAACCATCCTCAAGAATCACTCTATCTATTGGTGAAAATCGCATGAAAATCAGTGCAGTAATTTTTGAGTTTATCGCGTACAGACAGACAGACAGACGCGGTGGAGGACTTTATTTAAAATATGTACTGATATTTGAATATTTTAACCCATTCAACATGCTCCTTCCTTTTAAATACTTAAACACAAAGCAAAATCCCAATTCTTTGTTCTAATGATAACATTAATATTTCGCACGATTCAATATTTACACATTCTCTGTTTCAGATGGGTGTATAAATCATAAAAGTTCTTTTAGTGCACCCTTCTTAATTTGTTTGCTTTGTTATTCTGCTTATAATCTGGATTAATTTTCCTGAGTAAGCTCTGAAGTTCTGAAACAAACATGGTTGACGAAATTAATTTTAACTGAGAGTGTATAAAAAAGAGAAATAATTAATTGATCCACAAAAACTACTACGTAAGCACCTGAAATACTGAAATGCACACAGTGTCCATTTCTGTATTTGTGTCTTTTTTTTTTTTAACTGTCAAATGTCTTCAACTGATTTTTCAAAACGTAAACGTAGTGTGATGATATCGAGTTGGCTTTAGAAAAGTCATATGGACGTTATAGTCCATGGAAATCGTACATTTTGCCATGCGTTAAATGATTTTTTTAGGTAGTTTAGATAGTTTTAGAGGTAGTTCTGATTTTTTTGTATGTTAGTAGTGATGAGATGGTAATGACAAATCCAAGTTTTCCACCTCGAAATCCCTTCGGATCATTGTTAAATATTTAAAAATCCAATAAATTTTCAGATTTTTGTCAACTTTTACCACCGAGGACCTATGTTACGGCAAAAGTTACTATGCACGCTTTAAAGTAGACTGAAAGTTTGCAATATTTCAAAAAAGGAAGTATTGCAGTTTTTTTAGGTTTTCGACATTTTGGCCCATAGTTGTGGGTTTATGGCAAAAATTAAATTATTAGTTATTAAGGTCCAATTTCCGACAAAATGAGATCAATTAGTAATGTCAACTTACACTTGATAGTTTCTGAGACACAGCTGTTCGAAGTTATTGAGGTAAGAAAACAATTATGTAATAGAAGGGTTTTGCAAAATGAAGTTCGCCCTAAAAGAAGGAGGATCCTGGAGGTGGTGGGATCAATTATGTACGTACCTACACTGTATGTATATTTTTGATGGACCTGGCTCGTCCTCTGAATCCGCAGCACACCTTTTGGGGGCAGGTTGCTGAGGTATAATTTCTTCATCGAAATGCTCAGGAAGGTCAAAATCGTGCTTTGATGGTGGGTTATCAATCAATAGTTCATGAATGTTATCACACATCAGGTCTGGTATGTTCTCGCATGATTGGCCAATGCAGTAGCTGCAAACAGCCGAACATTTGAGTCCTGCTTTCCTGCAACCACATCTGCTGGTACAACCATACATCTTTGGTATGCTTTGAAGGTGAGGTTTGCGTGTCATTAACAGGGTAGAACGGGAACACCTCCCAGATCCTTCGTCCTTTAGGGCTTACTACCTTTTGCAAACCCTTCTATTACATAATTGTTTACCTACCTACCTCTATAATTTTAAACAGCTGTGTCTCAGGAACTATCAGGTGTAAATTGACATAATTAATCTCATTTTGTCGAAAATTTAATGGACTTTAATAACTAATAAAAAAACTTTTGCCATAAACCCACTACTAGGGGTCAAAGTTGACGAAAAATAAAAAAACTGTAAGACTTCCTTTTTTTGAAATTTTTTCAAACTTTTAAATAGCCGTATCTTAAAAACTATTTGGCCTACAAAAACCAAATTATTTTCTTTTAATTGCAAATTTAGTCTTCTTTAAAGAGTGCATTAATAAATGCCGTAACTTAGGTCCTTGGTGGTAAAAAATGACAAAAACTGAAAAAAAAACCGAAAATTTTATGGATTTTTAAGTATAGGAAAAATATGATAGCAAAAAAAAAAAAAAAACCACGAGCCCTATAAGTAGCTTTCTCTGACCAACTAAGCTACCGAAAGGCTTGCACGACTCGTCGTATTTTGCTATCACTTGTCACGCTGTGGGCCAGCGTTGCTTCATCAATGTGAGGAAACCCTCGCATCCGAAAGAAACATTTTTACAAATGTTTAACAATCGATTGAGATGAAACAGCCATATTGAGATTTTATATTATTTTTATGCATTTACAATGCAATTTTGTAAGTATAGGAGTGTTTTAATACCGAGTTATGTGATTTTTAAGTATTTAACAATGATCCAAAGGGCTTTCGAGGTGGAAAACTTGGATTTGTCATTACCATCTCATCACTACTAACATATAAAAAAATCAGAACTACCTCATTTAATGCCAGGCAACACCACTTTTTTGGTACGATTTCCATGTACTATTAATATTAGGTATTTAGGTATAATATGTATGTACATAATAATTTTTTTATAATGGTACTTAAAAACACTTGTTATGCTCAACCATGATTCTCGTTTAGAAATGTTTTACTTTAATATTATACATGTTGTGACTTTAACTGCTGTAACTTCAACCTTGATAATATTAGTCATACTCGTTACTTTAATTTTTTTTTACCAACCTTTGATTTTTCTATACTTTTTACACCATAAAAAATCTTACACTTTTGTTTCCTCATGATAATAGTGAGACCTCATGTCTAATCGTAATCCAAATATCCCATTACTTGCAGTATACTTGGTTTTAGTTAATGAAAAATATACGAAATTTGTCTTTGAATAGCCGAAGGATTCCGGCTGTCATAAGTTTAATTTTTTTATTATTTAATTATTAATTGAATTTTAAGTGATTTTGGATTCGCGGGGCGCTCGCAAGTTCACAGTTCACTGCCGACTGCTGTTGCGTCCGCGTGAAGTGTATTGCGCGCGGCCGAGCAAGCGTTAGCGTGCCTATTTCGGTCGGGAATCATCGCCTTAATTGGGTTTATACAAGGAGCAGAATCCGCGAGAGGCTCGTTGGGCTCTTTGATTAACATCCCCTACAGGCACTGTTGTTGGCTTACGAGCTTACTTTCTCAAAGCAAATAAAAATCCTTACCTAACACACCTTTCGCCTAATTTCGAGGGAAATTCAATTACGTTTATACTTGTTGCTAGGATATTAAGCGATAAAAAAGCGTAGGTAAAAAGGGAGGTTCGTTGGCTAAATAATAGTAGTTTATGTGACTGTCGCATAAGGAGGGGTATTAAAACACGAGTGGGAGTTTTTTAATACCGAGTTATGTGCAGTCTCATACACTACTTTATCTACACTCATTACATTTATTATATATTTCAAAAATAAAGCAAATCAATATTAATTATAAAATGTGAATTGGTGCCAAACCCCACTCTTAGGAGTCTATACGGTCTATTCCTTCTAAATTCAAAATTCTAATTTTAAAAACGTTTCTGATTGTTGCCGGCTAAGCAATCAAGAGCTTGAAAAAGGCCGGTAAATCCTACGGTTGCCATGGAGACTGTAAATTTAAGAAATATAACACCCGTTTGCACTAAACTTAAAAATCGCCTAAGTCTTTTCCTAGCTAACTTAAGACATTCTTAACAAAAAATTGCTTTGCACTAACCTTAGGACATTCTTAAATGCACTTTTGGCTATTCTTAACTTACGGGCCCAATATCGAGCGCCTAAGGCTTAAGAAATACCTATATCAGTGATTATTGTCTGTGGCATTGTGAGCAAAGAGTAGTGCGACAAGCTTTTCTGTTCCGGTGATTATCTTTGGAACTAAAACAGTTTTCATACGACAGTCCATTTTGACAGCTAATTTCGTATTGCAAGTGACTCCTGTGTCACGGCTGTCACCGGAACAGAAAAGCTTGTGGCTTTTGTATTCTTGTTTGCAAGATAGAGACACTACACCATGTGACATACGTCATTCATCATTTATTTAAAAAAAAACATTACAGATCGACAATCTTTTCTGTTCCCATGACAGCGGCGCTTATGTTTAGCAGCAAAACATGAAAGTATTAGCAAAATGACATTAAAAACAAAACTCGTTAGTTCTAGTTTTGGCCACCGGAACAGAAAAGGTTGCGCACTGTATTTATGTTTTTCCTGACAGTTGAGCTCAGTTGACTTTTTCTTTTCTCGGTGAATTACTCCTACCAAATAAAATAGACAACGTCTTAGCTTTTGTCTCCTTTTAACTTACGAAGGAATCAATGAGAAGTTTCAACTAAAAAAATATCCAGTGACCTACTTTACCTCACCAGGTTTAAAATCCATAAACAATTAATATTTGAATTCATTCATTCATTCTTTTAGCAAGGTGATGACTAATTTACGACGTAGTCTGTCAGTGCAAACAAAAATTTTAGCTCGGCTGTTTTAGGCTGTTTCTAAGCTAAGATGTATCTTATCTATGACAAGCTCAATCCGAGTTTAGTGCAAACGGGCATAAGTGTTTTATAATGAGTGACAGCTGTATCCGGGTGTTGCATAATGGTCATTATGAAACACCCGGATACAGCAGCTTTATTTTTTAAAGTTGACTATGGCATAAAGTGTATCAGTATACGTTCAGGCATGAGTTGATAATTCGAAAATTATAACATGAGTGTAGATAAATATAGTTATGTAACATGGCCCATTCCCCTTATCCATCCGTAAGGAAGGCCAGTGCCCCAGCAGTGGGGACATTAAATGGCTGATGATGATGATGATGATGATGATGATGTAACATGAGATAACCTTGTTATTTGAACCTTGAAATAAAACAACTTTTATGGGCAAAAAAAGTATTTATTGGATGTATATATAAAAATGGAACATTGCTCTAAGCCGCCCCCTTATTCGCAAACTATGGAAACCTGATGGAAACTATGTAAACAGCTGCGGAAGGTATTCTTTTGTCACTTTAACTTATTTCAAAATAGACAAAGACAAAATATAATTCGAATCCGTTTAGTGCTTTAATAACTCTACTAAGTAAATATTTTTATCGGAAAATTATCAATGTATTGCTTGTGTTATCGTTAAACAAGTTTTTTCCAATTTAACATTAAATTAAACTGGGTTGTCATACCAAAGATACCATAGCTCTGACGAACTCTAAAAAATATTCTTTTACGTCTAAAAGCAACACAGAAAAATATTTTTGTTTTCCGCCGTCACTCATCCTCCCCATTTTAATCTATTTTGGGTTGACTGTATTTAATTATCTGGCCTCCAGCGGGAAAAACGTCGCCGTTAATGTCACAGACATTTTGTATTGTCACAATATTATCAGAAGATTTAATTTTCTCAGTTAATTTCTATTTATTCATGTTTAACCATAAAGTTAATATACCTATCGGAATAGAGCAACAAAGGGCTGAGCGAGCGGGATGTCACTAGCAACAACACTGTGAGATAAAAGGAGATGCGTGATACGACGTAACAGAACCGTTTTTGGCTACTGTTTGACAGTTCGTCAGCACTTATCAGCACGCTGCGAATTTAGGTATTGTAATTTTTTCGGATTTTACGTGCAATCTTAGATATTTTTAGCCAATATTGGTATGGAAACATGGTGACTTGCTCAGTTATTGATTGTTGTACAACACAATGAAATAATCCCGCAAAATGTTCATTTCTCAGGTAAATTATTCTAAACCGACACCTCCCTTCCTAAGGTTTATTTTTGCTAATGCGCTTCGAATTTAAAGCACGAAGTGTGATAATACTCTTCAATAAACATTTATTTATGTAACAAGCAAATATTGATTACACATAATGCAGAATTTACGAATATTTTGTGTAAAGAAATAATTTTCGTTTTACACTAGGGCTGCATCAAGTTATCGATATTTCGTGTCCACTGTCTATCACGCGGTAAACGAATATGTATTAGGTACTGTTATTAAAGTACCTATATTACGTTTAGATATGAACTACCTGGGAATGTAATCCCATTTAAGATACTTAACTGATCCATAGGTATCAGTTTTTGACTGTTAGAATAGGTACCTACCTATACTATCATTAGTAATATAAGTATCTTTCAGATTTCATACTACCTTGGATACCAGGACCGTACAGTACAGTACAGTACCAATAACACATGGACTAAATTGGACATTTTGATGAAAAATATTTCCAGAAGTGAAACGTACTATCACTGTGGAAGCACCAACAAATTGTTCAAAGGATTGTGCGAAGCATGGCCGGATCGCTAGTGTATAATAAATGATTTAAAATCTCTTCGGAGTTTTTCTTAAATTAATATGCATAAGTACTTCACCGCAGAATCGTAGTTTTGCCATGCAAAATCCCTTCCCATCCTATTTTAGTTATATTAATAATATTACTAGGTATACATTAATATATTATTATTAGATGACCTCCGTGGCCGAGTGGTGTACGCGCCGGTTTCAAGGTGCCGCTATCTCTAGAGGTCCCGGGTTCGATCCCTGGAGGGCTACCGCGTAACTTTATGGATATGAACTTCATACGTTTTTTGGAACTTTAAATCAATTTTATAAAACAATTAGCCGCTTTCATCTTCTTCTTTCGTTCTTTCGTTCCCTGTTTAGTGACCTCGGGTATAACGATAGCTAGCTAGCAACGTTCAACAGAACAAAGCCGCAAAAATCTATCAAAATAAGAAATTCAAATGATATGATATCGTTATACCCGACGTCACAAAACAAGGAACTGATAGCGGCTATTTTCTTTATAAAATTGACTTAAGGTTCCCAAAAACGTATGAAGTTCATATCCATAAAGTTACGCGGTAGCCGCCCAGATCGGGTAAATGTTGAAAACGAATTTTTCAATATTTCCTCGGGTCTGGGTGTATGTGGTTATTTCCAATTTCCACAATACTAGTGCTTAAGCTACCTTGGTATTGGAACAATGAATGTGATCGTGTCCAATATATATTTATTTATTACTTCTATTTAATATTATCGATATCGATATTAATCTGAAAAGCGACATGACGTACATCTCTGACACGCATACATAAACAATTTTACACACACAAATGCATTCAAATTTTGGTTTCGTTTGGCAGCTCGTGGTTGTTCCTCTATTCCGATAGGTATATTAACTTTATGTGTTTAACCTGGATTTAAATAAAGTTAGTACTAGCTACGAAACTTTTAATAATATTTTACATTGTATTGTACGTTTACAATGCTTATATTATAAATAGGACAACAGCTAATACTAGAAAAAATACATCTGGTACCCAAATATCCCAGGTATTTCTCAGCCTAGTTGTTTTTTTAGACTTTTATACTTCTTATTAGATCTAGTTTCGTGGTAGACTGTTTTTGGACTTAAGTACTAGAAGAAGAAATAGAAAGAAATCCCACCAATCCGCATTAGGCTCGCGCGGTGGGTCATGGCCTTTTTTTTATAGTGAGGGCAAATACAGTCTATTCGTATACCGCTAACGGCATGTTGGACTCAGTCAGACAAGGTCTGTCTCTCGCCGCGCCCAGCCCTCCCGCCAAGCCTAATAGGTTTCGCGTCAGGGCTGGGCGGTTCTAACCTCTGCCGCGCCCCCTGACGACCTCGAAAGCTCGACAGGAGGCGGGGCAGGAGGAGAGAGCCTCTTCTCAATCTCCCCATAAGGTTACCCACTCCGGGTGGGCTGACCAGATGGGGCGGTGGGTCATGGCCTAGTCTCCTTATTCATCCATAAGGAAGGCCAGTGCCTCAGCAGTGGGGACAATAAATGGCTGATGATGATGAACCTGTATCGTTAGCTTACTTCCCACGATTCAGCAACATCGTACCACGAAAATTAGCATTGTTACTTTACGATCCGATCGCACCCTCCCCCTTAATGTATTTTGAATTAACTAATCAATTATGTATGTTGAGACAGCCCTGCGAAAATGAAAGGGGAAAGTGGATGAAAGTTTTATGTTATGACGCAATGAAACTGTTATGTTTTCGCACGCCGCGCCGAGAAGCCTCCTTTAGGCATGCGCACATATGAAATGGTTTCCGATGGGATGAATATTAATTTGTTAATGTTTGCGTGTGTCTTTCGCTGTCGTGATTATTTTATTTAATGAGAATGAAAGTTTTTTTAAAACAACTAGCTAACAATCCGGCGAACTTCGTTACAGACACAGGCACACTATGATTTTACATCGTTCAAGTAAATAAGCATTCTATTTTGAGATAAGTATAGCTTATTGACTTTTGGTAGCGAAAACATGAAATTTATATTAATTAAATAAAGCTATTTACAAACACAAACTGGTCCACGAAGCCCTAAGGTGGTTCTAGTTATTTGAAAAGTCTACAAAAAACTAGTTGGTACCTAGGAACTGCTTTTCTTTTTATGCCTTTCGTACACAGATGTCATAGAAAAAGTGATGGATAGCGGATTACTTAAAAAAATATGCTTGCAGGTATAAATTATCAGTCTGTGTGCCTGTTTCACAATGTCCGATTAGGATTTAATCTCCAGTTTAATTGACAGATTTGTATGAACTATCTGTCAAGTACCAGCTAATGAGGTTTTACAATGTCTAAGTAACTTACTTAGACATTGTAAAACCGGCCCTTTATCTAGTGTTCTTAGTCCGCCTGGCTAGCTACACCATCTTATCTAAGTCTGACGCCATAACAATGAAGTTTTCAGCATTATTCGGCAGGTAGAGTTATGATAGCGTTCTTTAGTAATTGAGAATTAGTAGTGCGCTTCCACCTTCAGCCTTATCACCACTGAACATCAGGTGTGATGAAGGCTGAGTGCTACCCCGTTGTGGAAAAACACAGTTTTGAGGTTATCTATATAATATATAAAATTCAAAGTCCTGACTGACTGACTCTGACTGAGATATCAACGCACAGCCCAAACCACTAAACCTAGAGACTTGAAATTTTGCACATAGATACCTTATAAAGTGTAGGCATCCACTAAGAAAGGATTTTTGGAAATTCCACCCCAAAGGTGGTTAAATAGGGGATGAATATTTGTATGAAAGTCCGTCAGTTTTGAAGTTAGGATCTTCAAATTTTCTATTTAGGCTGACAATTGAAAATTAATATTTACCTGTGTGAGCGTTTTTGACAATTCCACCCCCCAAGGGATGAAAAGGGGGATGAAAAAAAAAAACTAGGTGAGGACCCGCCTTCGAGTAGGCGGGTCCCAGCAGCCTCGTGCGAGGCCCGCCGCACGTGGCAAACGTTCGCCTCGCGCGAGGCAGCGCGCTCGGTAAGGACCCGCCTAATCACGTATAAACGGCTGATCGGATTTCGACCAATTTAAAACATATTTTATCTTGGTCATTGGTCCCCTAAGGATTTTCTCGAATTTCCACGCGGACGAAGTCACGGGCGGAAGCTTATGATTTAAAAACAGAACATTCAGAGCATTTATTACAGATGGAAGTTACGTTTCATCAAGAGTGGTAGGTAGGTAAATATTACTTATCGCCCTACCTCAATTGTCAATCCTGTTTATTCTCACAGCAGGATTCGCCCCCTTCGTCGAACAGTTTGACTGTTATCTCTTTGTTTTATAGACGGGCCAATTTGTTACGGGGAAATGTAGGCTTTTGTCTTCCAGAGGCATATGCCGTCCCTTCACAGGTAAAGTGGAACCTTTTTTGTGTAAATTTACGAAGTACAAAAAGAGTAAGTAGGACAAATGTGAACATTTATCTTTATGTTCATTTTAATTATAGTTACGGTACGAACAACTGGAACACGTTTAAGTTGTAAACTTGTTTAAGTTAAATCGACTAATATTATGCTGTTACTTTTACTCGAAAGATTATTTTGACATTCAATGCGTTTACCTAACTACAATCTATGTATCGGTATTTCAACTTTCAATTAAAGCTTTTGTTAATGTGTTTATAATGATGGTGATTAACTCACCATCATTATCAGCCATTTAATGTCCCCACTACTGCTAGGACACAGGCCTTCATTATGGATGGATTAGGAGAAAGGGTCATGACGCACCCCGCTGGCTCAATGCGGATTGGTTGGTTTGTTTATAAATCTTCGAGTAAGCTGCACTAACCAAGGGGGCTACCGGCTAAAAAATATGGATATGAGTATGGGCATCATTTAATATTTGAAGACGGTATTATGCCGATGGCCGTTGGGGCGGAAAGGTTCTCGAATGGCGACCGCGTACCGTATCACTACCGTACGACATTACGTGGGTAGGCCCCCTACCAGGTGGACCGACGATCTAGTCAAGGTCGCGGGAAGCCGCTGGATGTGGGCAGCGCAAGACCGATTGTTGTGGAGAACCTTGGGGGAGGCCTATGCTCATTCGTTCGGCTGACATGATGTATTATGCCAATATTGTGAATATGGCGGCCAGCGGAGCGGCGGCGATCAGCGTTGGCTTCTGCGGAGAAAACAAATGTTCGGAAGTTGTTGGAGCAACGGAGGTGCAACGCGATGCCGATGAGCGACTTGCGGAGCAGCGAGCAGCGCGACCAACGTAGCATACGAGTCGCTGGATGCACCGCCCGCGAGCTCCGCTGGTCGCCAATGTCGTGGCCGAGGGCTGAAACAATGAAGATTTACAACCATTTAGGAAAGCTGAGAGTTATATTTTTTTATCTACTACGGGGTAGCACTTAGCCTTTATCACACCTGATGTTAAGTGGTGATAAGGCTGAAGGTGGAAGCGCACTACTCCCGGAATCCTCAATCAATCAATCAATCAAATATTTATTTATTCACATAGACATAATAAGCATGTACTTATGAATCGTCAATATTTTCCTACCACCCATTCAAGACTTTTTTAACTGACAAGAAGAATGGGCGCAAGAAACTTGCCAGCGCGTTTCTCAGGTAACGTCATTTACCTACAAAAAAAAAACATATCGTTACTTATTACAATAATTGAA
>CATIXG010000007.1:0-56000 GCA_949710035.1 Crambus lathoniellus
TAAAATTTAATTTCTTCAGTATTTAAAGTACTTTTCTTCCATGTGGCATAGTTTTGGGATGCCCTGTATATTTCCTAAAGTTTTCAAGTATATGCATTTGGTAGTCATCATCTCATGATGTTAAGTTGGCGATGAAAGGTACAACTCCTAAATGGTTAGGAGTTGGAGGATAATTCTTTACATATCGTTGATACGTAATAGTAGTTTATGTGACTGTCGCATAAGGAGGGGTATTAAAACACGAGTGGGAGTTTAAAAACGACCCTTGGCGAGTTTTTTAATAGTATTCCACGAGTGTTTGATACCGAGTTATGTGCAGTCTCATACACTACTTTATCTACACTCATTACATTTATTATATACCATAGGTGGCCAAATTATTAGGGACAGTACTGAGATTTTTTATTTTTACAGTTCAGTTGAATTTCTGTAACAAATGATTGGTTGTAGGTCTCTTATGTATTTTTTAAATGATTTTGTATTCTATTGAGATCATAAAAACTAATAATAAATATACAAAACTGTTATAGTTTCTTTGTATAAGTATATATTATACTGATAGACGTAAACTAAAGTAAGTTTTAATATGTATTTTGTA
Organism: Crambus lathoniellus; assembly: GCA_949710035.1. Lineage (NCBI taxonomy): Eukaryota > Metazoa > Arthropoda > Insecta > Lepidoptera > Crambidae > Crambus > Crambus lathoniellus. The sequence goes on from CATIXG010000007.1 coordinate 599, forward strand.
ATGCCGCCTTTTGCTGCAATGCTCTTAATGCACGCTTTTGCATTTTCCTGTAGAGTGGGGTTGTTTTTTCATTCTCGGATGATAGTTTCTATCAACTGCCGCTTGGTGTAAATTAGTTCTTTCGCCATCACCAGTCTGGTGAGTTCCCACATAGAGAACTATGGGGTTTATTTCTGGCGATTTCCCAGACCGTGGCAAAACAGAGAAATTTCTATTATCCAAGAATGCAGTCACACTTCTGGCTTTATAGCAAGAAGAAGAGTCATGCATAAAGATGTAGTAGTTATCAGGTAACCATTAAAAAACCTACGGCAGTAGGTGAGTTTCTATGAGTTGCTTGTACTGGTCCAAGACCAGTAAGTACAAGCAACTCATTGTCCTTTCATGGTCCTTTTAACAATGTATAGGCGCCCCATGCCTTAGGCTGAGATGCCAGACTACACCATGACACTAACGGAGTGTTTAACCCTCTCCACTCTCCACTAGGCAATCTGCGTGAATTTTTTTCCCAGGGCGTCGTCGTCTCACAAAAGAACTTTCGTCAACCAAAACCTGAAAATGTTGACTCGTCGGAAAAACACACCTGTAAAATTACAGAATTTATAGAAGAAAATCGTTAAAGACCTATTTAAACTACTCAAAAAAGTTTTAATTATTCGACTCCAACCTGCAACAGTTATATTTTGATGTTGTCTAGCCCAGTGCAGTATTTTCTTTTTCATAGGATGGGTTAGGTCTTAGGCGTGGATTTTTGGTAGGTCGCCCCGACCCATCAGATTCTGTTCGACCAACCGCCTCCGTATTGTCCTTTCCGAAATATTTACACCATCGTCGTTCATCATCATGGTCAATCGAACATCGCTCTTTTTATAATTTTTGAGGCAGATGTCTCTGATTTTTCTATCAGTATGAAGAGTGGTGATCCTTTTCCTGACACATTTGCCATCGCGATTTGCTTCTAGAGGTTTTCTGTTGTAAATTTTAGTTTTTATTATATTAACGGCAGACTTTGAAACCCCAGCAATAGCTGCTATGTCTCTTTGGGAATGTGTAGAATGCTGTGACAACGTTTGTATCTCTCTACATTTTCTTGGAGACAATCCAGCCTTAACTTTTCAAAAAAACTAGAAAATTAAAGTTATCGCGTCGAGTAGACATTAATACAATGTAAATTCATAGACAAAACAGCAAGAATTTTGTTTTATGAACAATTAGTTACCTTATATGGTTATTTAGGACAAGAAAGTCGGTTAAAACTAATAAAAAATATAACAAACAAAAACACTACAAAACCGCGCTTTTTTGAAAAAATATCTATATGGGGAGAAATGTCACATTATCGACAGATGAATCGCATATCCTGTGTAGCCACTTGCCAAAAACAATAATAAAGATACCAGTAGCAATATCAAACAAAATAAACTTTAAAAAACAACATAATTTACAGAAACTATAATATATATTACAAACCATAACCATATTACAAACTATAAATTACATAAATATGAGCACTGTCCCTAATAATTTGGCCACCCACTGTATTTCAAAAATAAAGCAAATCAATATTAATTATAAAATGTGAATTGGTCAAACCCCACTCATAGGAGTCTATACGGTCTATTCCTTCTAAATTCAAAATTCAAATTTTAAAAACGTTTCTGATTGTTGCCGGCTAAAGAAGAGCTTGAAAAAGTTGGAAGTCAGGGCCGGTAAATCCTACGGTTGCCATGGAGACTGTAAATTTAAGAAATATAAGTGTTTTATAATGAGTGACAGCTGTATCCGGGTGTTGCATAATGGTTATTATGAAACACCCGGATACAGCAGCTTTATTTTTTAAAGTTGACTATGGCATAAAGTGTATCAGTATACGTTCAGGCATAAGTTCATAATTCGAAAATTATAGCATGAGTGTAGGTAAAGATTTATTCTGGTTCTGGTGGCCAGTACTTGCGCTACCGAGATGTCCTAAAGCGCCATCTCACCGCATGTAACATCCCATCCGATGGTTGGGAAGAGCTTGCACGACAGAGAGGAAAGTGGCGCAGCTCTGTTCATAAGGCTGTAACTAAATTTGAAAAGCATCGCTTAGATGATGACGCTTTTGTCTTTGTAATTGATTGAAATATCATAAGCTTTGGCCAGACATTTTGAAGGGTAAGTAAGTAATAGTTTTAGCGCTTCTTGCCCAAATGCTAAAAGACCTAAAATGTACAGTATATGGCTACACAGCCTGCAGCTATTATCGTTCTGATTTAGGAAGATAGTTTTAAAATCTTATTTAAGTGAGCTGATGATGAAAGGCAGAACTCCTTAACGTTTTAGGAGGTAAATCATGTTTTTTAAGTACCGCATACACTAATAGACCTTGAGTTGTATTCTTTCAAGTAATTTAGGTTAGGTAGCTGGTGGTGGAACGTTAAATAGCATAACATTTAAGAGTCGGAGGGTGGTGTTTGTATGCGTGTTCTTATTTAGATATGGGCTACAGTTTTAGTCGTTGCTCATTGCTACTCTTCCTCTCGGTCTCTTAAGGTAGATTTATTACACTAAAATGGAAAATGAAAAACATGCTTTAACTCCTAAGCGTTAGGGAGTTCTACCTTTCATCATCATCTTACCTAAATAACCTGAAATATTGCAACTTTAAATCTTTACGTATCAACGATATGAAACGATAAGAATTATCCTCCAACTCCTAACCATTGAAGAGTTGTACCTTCCATCACCAGCTCATCATCATGAGATGATGACTTTCAGATGCTGATACTTGAAAAACTTTAGGAAATATATAAAACGCGAAAATACCTATATAAAATTGAGGTCTTTTCCTCGATTTCCCCTGGATTCCACCATCAGATCCTGATTTGACAACAATGGGATCACCTCAGGAATATACTCTTTTGAATAAAAAATAACAATTGAAATTGTTTAATAGTTCGCGAAGATATTGACCCGTAAAGTACGAACTACCAGTCAACAAACAATGTGTTTTTCAGGATTCTGAAAATACTTCTGGGGCCTGATTCTCAGGCATTCGAACTTTTTCAGTGTGGTAATTCGTATTTCGAACATTTTGTTTGTGGTTTCTATTGAAAAGTTAGAACGTTTCAAACAAACTAAACTGTCCCACATGTCAACAAATTCATTTTGACAGCTAAGTTCGTATACGAACATCGATTGGTCTGTACAACTCGTAGCGTGCGACTGCTTTTCGATCGAACTTTTTCGATTGTGAAATTCTGACAATACACAAACTGTGTTATCTTCGTAAAATATTTGAATTTCGAGCTATTAATGTGAACTTTTCTCGATTGCCTGAGAATCGGCCCCCAGAACCATCTACTGTAAATTTTAAAAATTTTAAATCATAGGACCAAATTGAAACTTTGGTCTATCAGATAAAAATGTAATTATCATAATTGGTTCACAACTGGCGGAGCTATCGTGGAAAATCCATAAACCACCCTAGCCGCCCGTCGCACAACCGGCGGTGTGACGTCACGCGTCGAGCGTTCAAGCTTGCGCGGATTTTAAAAACATCCAACTTTGAATATTTATAAAATACAGTTTTTGAGATATCGGAAAAATTCTTTCACTATTTTTTTTGGATTTTATGTTTGATTTTTTATAAAAAAAATCACACTCATCTAGCTCATTGAACAACTCTACCCGCCTATTTGCTAGATAGATAGGTATACTGTAAGGGTTAGAGTCTAGAATCCCATGTTTAAATTATTTTAATGTTGCTTGTATCGACTAAATATAACCTTGTTTGTACTTGTACTTGTGTGTACTGTGAGAGATCTCACAGTCTCACTTTATTCTACAGGTATTCTTCAATAAAATACTTTCCTCTGGTATTGGGTTTTTATTTCATTTATCTATATATAAAAATATGTTATATTTTTAAAGGAACTTCTCTCTTTATTACCGTCTAGTATATGACTGCGTCAAATCCATCTTTCATTTTTAAACTCATATTTTTTAAAGATTGATTTGAGAATATAATCGTAAAGCAGTTTCTATTCCTTTTTAAAAAGCTAACTGCCCACAGCCTACAATTTCATCTAACGGCTGTTGTTCAGTACACCCCTGCCTAGACCGCGGAATGGCTAGCGCAGTGGAAGCTGGTATTACTAGTATAGACTCCGGACAAAAAACTAGGTTTCAGCCGGGATGTAACTGAACAATTGGACTGCGATACACAGCGGTTTAATGTGAAGTAAGGTGAGGTTACATACGGGTCTGTGTGTCGAACGTCTCCAAGGCAGAAGTGGTGTAAGGGAGCGCGCGCGCCCCTGGGGTCCTTTCTTCTGCAGACCTTACCAATTAGTCACCTTACTCACAACACAAATACAACACAACGGTCCCAAGACACTGGGCGTTTCAACAATATACACCAACACACACGGGGGAGCTTTTTTTATTACGATATATTGTCCCGACAACAAGCGCGTGTGGTAGAAAAGGTTATCTTTCACTCAAAACTCCGCGACCAGCCCGATGGATGGCGTCAAAACCTTGGTCGTCCAAAACGGGATCACATAGATAATTTAAGATTTTATTCAAACTCGATATGCCAGGCACATTCAACGCGAGCGATTTTTAACAAATTCAGCAAAATTAATCCGACATCTTGTACAAGAATTTCAATCAAGTGTCACTGTCAACTTCAAGTGACAGCTAAATGTCAATTTGACGTGACATTAGAGATGCGTTCAGAAACGTCGATCTTTTCCGAACATCCCCCCGCCCCGGACCGTTAAGAACGGTACGTCAATCTACGGGTAATCGGGAGAGCCCACTAACTGCTCTCTTCAAAACCGAATCTCGAACCAAAACCTCAGCAAAACGAGGAACTCCGTCAGTTCCGGGGTAGAGTTTAACAATGCGCCCCCTTCGCCAACATAGGGGCGGCAGGTTAGCATCCTTAATCAACACGAGGTCGCCAGTCTGGGGTGGGGTGGTTTTATCTGTCCACTTCACGCGCTGTTGTAGGATATGCAAATACTCCATCGACCAACGTGCCCAGAAGTTTTGGGACATCTGTCTCAAAAGTTGGTATCGCGACAAACGATGGGATCCTACATCCTGAATCGGATATTCAGGCAACGCCAAAAGGGGCTGTCCGATCAAGAAATGACCTGGGGTCAACGCTTCCAGGTCATTCGGGTCCGAAGACAACGGGCACAAGGGTCGCGAGTTCAGGACGGCCTCAATTTTACAAAATACCGTATCAAGTTCCTCAAACGTGAGAATAGTTTCTCCAATCACGCGACGCAAGTGTGTCTTGGCAGCCTTTACACAAGCTTCAAAAATTCCTCCCCAGGTCGGACAAGCTGGTGGGCTAAACTTCCAGATTATCCCACGCCGGGAGAGGGTGGTTCCAATGTCTATTTTATTATCAACAAAAAACTTAACTACTTCCTTAAGATAATTACACGTTCCCTTATAATTAGTACCACAATCGGAACGTATCAATGTCGGCAGTCCTCTACGGGAAACAAATCTGCTCAAGGCGGCGACAAAGGCTTCGGTAGACAATTCCGAGACAATTTCCAAATGGACAGCCTTGGTGGACAAACACACAAACACGCACAAGTACGCCTTATAGGTTTTAGCATTACGCAGTCTCGAAGCCTTTACAGTAAAGGGACCGGCGAAGTCGGTGGCGACTCCGGCAAAAGCTCTACATTCCGTGACGCGATCAGCAGGCAAATCACCCATCTGGGGCTGCATGGTCGCGGCCTTCAATCGATAACAAGGCAGGCAACGGAAAACCACAGTGCGAATGGCTCGGCGAGCAGACAAAATCCAAAATTCACGCTGCAAAATGGCCAACAAAGCATTACAGCCAGCATGTTGTGCATTCACATGGCGATCTGTTATTATCAGTTGAGTCAAATGTCCGGCTTTAGGTAACAAAAGGGGGTGACGAGCTCCATACGGCAGGTTCGCATTTCGAAGTCTTCCGCCGACTCGCAAAAGCCCACTCTCGTCCAGGAAGGGATTCAATCGCGATACCGCGCCCTTCAACTTGCGACGGCCTAAACGCAAAATTTCAATCTCGGACTCAAAACTATCAGCTTGTACTCTCCGGACCCAAAACAAGAGCGCGTCCCTACGCTCGTCCGGAGTGAGAACCGACGAATCACGCCTCGCGCGTGGGTTTCTGCAATTGTACGCAAAACGTCTGATCCAAGCAGTAACACCAAGCAGCTTCTGTAAGGAGCTGTACCGATCCAACAACAAATCCTTTTCCCCGGCGGGGTTAGTCTCCAGGACGCATGCCCGCATATCAGGAACGGCTACGTTCGACAACGCTGGAGAGGGCGGCCACTCCGACTCAGGCCGCATCAACCACTGTGGGCCCCACCAGAGGGGGTGGTTAATTAGGGTTGGGGCTACACAACCCCGAGACGCACAATCCGCGGGATTCATGGTTCCCGGCACGTGTCTCCAAATCAACTCGATGTCGGAATTACAAATCTGCGACACTCGATTGGCCACAAACACGTCCAAGGTGTGCGCCGGAGCCTTCAACCAACAAAGGACGACCTGACTGTCCGTCCAAGCATAAACCTCTTGTATCTTAATAGATCGACCTAATGTGAGCCATACGTGGTTCAACAAACGCATTAGGAGGGCAGCTCCACACAATTCCAACCTCGGGATCGTATGACGAGTCCGAAGGGGAGCGACTTTGCTTTTCGCTATCACCAGATGCACAGCAACAACTCCGTCAACAGTAACGGTGCGGAGGTACACGGCCGCAGCAAATCCACGTTCGGAGGCATCGGAAAAGCCGTGAAGAGTAACTTTACAATTTTCAGAAGGGAGGAATAGCCTCGGCAAATGCACTTCATTAATCTCGGGGAGGGATGAAACGAAGCTCGACCAATCTCGGAGTAACTCGTCCGAGAGGGGTTCATCCCACGACACACCCGAAGCCCATAACCGTTGCAAGAAACACTTGGCCATAAACAGCACGGGGCAAATCCACCCATTGGGGTCAAAGGTACGTGCGACAGTAGACAATACTAAACGCTTGGTCCAGACTTTCGGTGGTCGTAAATCCACACAATAAGTGAACGTGTCAGAGACCGGTTTGTACTGTACGCCAAGGACGGTCACCACATGGGGGTTATCAACATTTTCGAATAGGTGGGGGTCCTGCTGGTGCTCTTCGGGCAAACCTACCAGTACATCAGGCGAGTTGGATATCCATTTCCTCAACTCGTAACCTCCCGACTTCAAAAGGGCGGTGAGTTCGTCTCTCAGGACAATCGCCTCTGAGACAGATGAGGCGCCCGTGCAAATGTCATCCACATAGACGTCACTGGCCAAAATGGCGGAGGCGCGAGGGTATCTCAAGCGCTCCTTCTCGGCCAACTCCAACAAAGAACGAATCGCAACAAACGGGCTCGAAGCCAAACCGTACGTATTCGTATTCAATTCATAAATCAACAAAGGGTCCCTAGGACTCTCTCTCCACAAAATCAATTGGTACCTCCTATCCTCTGGATGGATGACCGTTTGTCTGAACATCATCCGGATGTCAGTCATAAATACAATTTGGTGCCGCCGGAAGTTGGTCAAAATGTCTGAGATCTCCGTGTGCAGCTTGGGACCTACATGCAGACACTGGTTCAAGGACGCTCCAGTAGAGGTGGGAGCCGAACCGTCAAAGACCACCCGAATCTTTCCGGATTTCAAAACGGCGTGGTGCGGCAAAAAGAAGTGCTCAACGGAGCGCCAATCCAAATCGCTCACGGACATGTGCCCTAACTCCTCATACTCCCGCATGAATTCAACATACTTCTGGCGGAAGACCGGATCCTTGCTCATGCGACGCTCCATCGCCACTAGCCTACGTTCCGCTAGCGGTCGGGATTCGCCCAGAGGAGGTCGGCCGGCACGAAAGGGGAGACGGGTGATCAAACGACCAGAGCGGAGGCGACCAGTGTTATTCTGGCAATACAACTCGCATTCATCCGCTACTGGGTCAACCCGCGGGGCTGGTGGAGGTTCCTCAACCTCCCAAAACTTCTGCACCACTTCGGAGAGAGACACATTAAAAACAAGACCGCGATCCTCATCAAGGGAATCCAAAACGCGGCGAGCAGGGCCCATCACAACTGTACCGAGTGTCGTCTGCAGAGCTACCAAGCCATCTGGCTGCAAAACTCGCTTCCCCGTCAACAAAACTCGCCCCAGGACATCGGCTCCAAGGAGAGCATCAATCGGGCCTGGGCGGAAGAAATTTGGATCGGCGAGTGGGGAATCAGACACCAAAGACAACATACTCGGTCCCAAGTCAACTGAAGGTTGACGGCCAACAACTGTGTCCAACACAATCGCCGAGGTCTTAATGCCTGGCGTGGACTTATTACGTGATGTAAATGTGAAGTCAACATGCCCTAACAACCCGGGGACTTTCACATCGCCAACACCTCTCACGCCTTCCGTGTGGGGGTGCACCTTGAGACCCAACCGCCTAACTAACCAAGATGACACAACACACCCCTGAGCACCGGAATCCAACAAGGCGCGAACTTCCACAAGGTCGCCATTCAATCCCCTGACAAGCACAGAGGCCGTGGGCAACAAAACGGTCTCTGGAGGGGTGGCTTGCCCCCTGCCTAGACCGCGGAATGGCTAGCGCAGTGGAAGCTGGTATTACTAGTATAGACTCCGGACAAAAAACTAGGTTTCAGCCGGGATGTAACTGAACAATTGGACTGCGATACACAGCGGTTTAATGTGAAGTAAGGTGAGGTTACATACGGGTCTGTGTGTCGAACGTCTCCAAGGCAGAAGTGGTGTAAGGGAGCGCGCGCGCCCCTGGGGTCCTTTCTTCTGCAGACCTTACCAATTAGTCACCTTACTCACAACACAAATACAACACAACGGTCCCAAGACACTGGGCGTTTCAACAATATACACCAACACACACGGGGGAGCTTTTTTTATTACGATATATTGTCCCGACAACAAGCGCGTGTGGTAGAAAAGGTTATCTTTCACTCAAAACTCCGCGACCAGCCCGATGGATGGCGTCAAAACCTTGGTCGTCCAAAACGGGATCACATAGATAATTTAAGATTTTATTCAAACTCGATATGCCAGGCACATTCAACGCGAGCGATTTTTAACAAATTCAGCAAAATTAATCCGACATCTTGTACAAGAATTTCAATCAAGTGTCACTGTCAACTTCAAGTGACAGCTAAATGTCAATTTGACGTGACATTAGAGATGCGTTCAGAAACGTCGATCTTTTCCGAACAGGCTGTGGTTATACACACTACAATCATTCCCCCCTCCATTCAAAAAAAAAAATTTTTCATCGGAGAAAAAAAATTTTTTTTTTCAACATGTGACAACCCTAAGAAAAAAATTTCGATCATACATAAGGCATGACCCTCAAAATACACACCTAACTACACTTAAGGTGCAGATCCTAACCCCAAACTCCTATCCACACTTAAGGCGTAGACCCTACTTAACCAATAACCTATCCACACTTAAGGTGCAGACCCTACTTAAATAATCATTACAAGTTCCAGTACATTTTGTATCGCGACTTAAAAACTAAACTAGCTAAGACCAGAAACGGAATTATAAACCATAGAACCATGGAAACATGACCCAGCTAGGATCTAGCTTCTCGAACGATCATCATTCGATAAACTATCTGGCAAAAAAAACTGGTCTAAAAATTTACCAGAGGTTCCCATGACCCCGTTATTTATTAACCCTAAACTTTACTCCTTGCCAACTATTATAATTATATCACCAACTCGTGATCTATTTCCACCGAATAGAAATAATCCAAAATTAACGCAGGCAAAGACAGAAGAAAAATTATCTTTTTCAAATGCAGAAAATAACACATATGTAATCAAGACGATAAAAATACAACCAGATACAAAAGCTTCTTAAAGAATAAATAAATTCAAGATGCTTAAGAATGAGGCCATAGATATTGTCCCAACCGCACAGCGAAATCCACTACTTTTAAAGCCGATACCACAATATACAATCATCTCACATAATCTATCGAAGTTCACGAAATGATCTGTTACCATTCAAAGTTTCAAGATGACTATCGTGAGTTCAAACGATTACCCAAGGTAAAATACTACAAAGGAATTCCGAACATGCATAGAATACCCGATTTATTCCACGTCAGAAATTACTTTCTTTGAGAAACATTCGTTATCAACCTTGGGAACAATCCCTTACTCTTACCTTACCAACTCGTCTCAATCTCATTCTTAAGGGCGTGGGACCAAAACCAGGACCCCATGACAAATAGCTTATTGCCTTATCATGTTGCTCCCAAAAATAAAATCAAGCGATCGGTCCAACAAACTATGTCAACCAACAAATATTTCTCATACAAAGGTAGACTACCACGGAAATTCCTAGTATGCTACAAGATATATCCTTGGGTCCTCGCAACGCACGACCTAGTACGCTCATAATGTGGCCTCATTCTCCAGCTCATCAGTCATCAAAGCTCAGGATCAACATGAAAAAGAAACACCGGTTAATATCATATTTACAACCATACAATACATCTTTCCTAAAACACAAATATACAACATGGATAAAATTACAGGTTAAAGATGTAACCACAAATAACTTTCTTATTTACGAATAATAACTATCATCTAACATTCTATCAGACAGATACATCAGCGTGGCACGAAACGTTTCAAACGATTCGAATGTACAACCACCCCACGCGATCGCGAATTTATACGACGCATCAACAAATCAGACCGTCCCACATTCTGTACGACCCTATAAGGACCACGGTACAGCCGCTCCAACTTCATACATCTACCCGTAACTCGCCTTGGCACATACAATAAGACCTGGTCATTGACCCGAAATGATCTAGATCGCGCCCTTCTATAATAATACCGCTTATGAATAACTTGCGCCCTCGCAATATTATTCAACGCTTTAGTAAATAATCCGCCTATACGATTAACCTTTTCTGTTACCGTCTCATCTAAACCTATCACCCTTAACCCTAACGAACGATCTGCTGCTGAACTCTTTTCCCTACCTAACAGACTACTAACTGGCGATACCTTTGTTGACGCCTGCACATTACTATTATTCGCGTGAACCTTTGCTGGTACGTTGATGCTAAACAAATCTATACCATTATCAGGTTCAATATGTAGAGAAGATTGCTTCTTTCCTACCTCTCGCCCTCTCTCCTCATTTAACGGCTTCCTACTTACAAAATCTGCCACTACGTTGGCTTTACCTATAACGTCCCGTTGCACCGGAGACTCATCCCCACTCATCTCTATATTATTATTAACCGGCATTATCCCTGGCTTACCTAACTGCACGCTCGAAAAAGAAAATTCGCCTATTCTCCCCTCTGATAAACCTAATAAACCCCGCTTATTAATCCTACCTAAATCCTTCTCTACCTTAACACATTTCTCTTCTACCCCACACGCAACTTTGCGCGAATCCGAACCATAAACATTATCATTCCTACTCAACCCCTGAAAACCCATCGAATCTACTACGTCACAATTCTTATTGTCAGTTGTTCCCCTGAACTTCATTTGTTCGCTCGCGATCGAACTCGAACTGTCAAGAAAAATCGATTCTATCTTTTGTTCTGAAAGAATCCTATCACGAATCGTGTTTTGTTTCTGACTGTCATCACAAAACAATATTTTATTCTGGAAAAAATACACACATGAATTACCCATATCAATATTCATTCTATTCTTTACTAAAAAATCTACTCCTAAAATAACATTACGGTTCAAATCAGTTACTACTAAAAATTCATGGCAAAAATTAAAATTATTCAGAGAAAAATCTACGCTACATTTTCCTACTATCTGTAATAAGCTCCCATTCACTGCTTTCGCACACCTTTCATCATCAGCCACACGCCTTGCATTCATTTGTACCGCAGCGGTCTGGCTAATACATGAAATTGTAGCGCCTGTATCGATCAGGGCCACATCTGCAAAATTATGCGCATAAAAAGGAACAACTGGTCTGACCTGCCGATTCGACGACGCTCCGTCCGCAACAACATTCGCATGTCCCAATCGTCCTACTTCCTCCGTGCCATGCTGCTGCATCCGCCAGGAGAGATGTTCTCCTCGTCCTACGTCATTGCGACGTGGTACATATTCCGCTTTCCTAGAATATACATTAAAACCATTAATACTATGACCAACACCAGCTTCTTGAGCACGCGGCGATGATGAATATCTTGCTCGGTTCTGTACCGGCGTATTAAAATTAAATGGGCTAGACCGTGTCGAAGCAAATGGTCTACTATCTCCCCCTCCCCTAATAGTTGTGGCCATATTCGGACCAAAACTCGCCGAGTTTCTATAAACATTTATATTTTCTTCCTTTCTATCAGGGCCAACTTTTTCCATTTGGATTAATACTGCTTTCAATGCCTTTTTATCCGTGAAATGGGTTAGCATCAATCTACTCCGTAAATATGGTTGTAGATTCCTCAGGAATTGTGTTATGAATATATTATCGTCTACAATGCCAGCCTTCCCTGCTAGATTGGCTAAATAATAAAAATAATCCAGGGGACTCCTGTTCTCCTGTCTCGCATTGTAGAATTTTTCACCATAATCCAACTCCACAAATTCTTCCTTGAATTTTTCCACTAATTCATCAAATGTCTTAACAGAGCTCTTAACTTCCCTAAAGAAATATAATGCCCCGTTCTTCAAATATGATGGTATTAACATCAGGAGTTCATTCGACGAAATGAATTTTTGTTTGGCAGCCGCTTCCTTGAACTCTTCTAAGAATGATGAAAAGGATTCATGCGGACTGCCCGAGAAACAGGTTGATATCGACTCCATTGTGAAAATTTTTCCGTGAAAATATTTTCTCACAAAATGTCCGCCGATCAGAAAAATGATATATTTTTTTATTTATTTATTTTTTATATCAAAATATTAGGGCCACTCGCTTAGCTGCTTTTTCCTAGGTACACGGGGAAAAAGAAAATTATGTATCTATAATTAAATATACAATACTTCCATTGGTTTCCAACTCTGTCTTCGACCCGGCGTCTTCACCACTGTGATAGATCTCACAGTCTCACTTTATTCTACAGGTATTCTTCAATAAAATACTTTCCTCTGGTATTGGGTTTTTATATCATTTATCTATATATAAAAATATGTTATATTTTTAAAGGAACTTCTCTCTTTATTACCGTCTAGTATATGACTGCGTCAAATCCATCTTTCATTTTTAAACTCATATTTTTTAAAGATTGATTTGAGAATATAATCGTAAAGCAGTTTCTATTCCTTTTTAAAAAGCTAACTGCCCACAGCCTACAATTTCATCTAACGGCTGTGGTTATACACACTACAGTACTGAATAAAAAAAATAAAATAAAGTATCAAAAGGTTTGTTCTAAATGCAACCTAACTCTCAGGTCAATATATCGACATTAAACGTGGAGACCTGTTATTGGCCATGTGTTGCCTATTTACTGTTTGTCTAAGTTTGTTTTTTGTGCTGTTGGTAAATAAATAAATAAAAAATAGACAGAAAAAAACAGACATAAGTGATTTTAAAGATAAAGATATTATTATACTATTGTTAAATTTTATAATGAAATCGGGAAGTGCTCTATGGCGTCACGATATGAAAAATTACAAAGAGCGGAATTCAACCCTTAGCCGTCTACCATTTCAAAGACAACCAAAAAAGCCCACACAAACATTCCCGGGTGTCGCCGAGTGGGTATAATTTCCCACCTTTGAAGTTGGCTTGTCCTGTAATAGTCTCGATTCGAAATGAGGGTTCCTCTGACCTATGTCAACATGAGTGACTTTTCGGCACGTCCACAGACTGTGTAATAATGAACGAAACGCGTGCAGTAAGGTTCTTCACACTATCCGATTTTTTGCTGTGATACAAACGCGCGGTCAACAGTTGACGCGACTGCATCGCAACACCAGTCCCCCAAGCATGAATAACTGTTGTTATCGTAATCGTATTGTTTTGTATGAGAACTAGAACAGCGCCGCTCTGGTCGTTCAGAGAACTGAAATCAATAGGCAGGACATTGCTTGCACTGCTTGATGATAGCCTAGTCGTTTAGCCGTATCTCAAATATATTTGTACTTTTTATTGACATGGTACGCAATACAAATGACTCATCTCCGCGATTGGGGTACAATGTATGGGTGCGTAATGAATGATATAATTTCATTTCAATAACGTTCATATGACATAATAAACGTTTGTCATAACAACACTTCAACTAATTTCATTTTACATAATGTTTATTTCATATAAGTAATCATCATTTTATATAATATCATTTAACATAACGCTCATTTTATATAAAAATATTTTATATAAAACTCATTTGCTATAACGGTCATTTGATATAATTTTATTTCATATAATCATCATATTATGTAATAATTTCATTTGATATATTTTGTATCATATAATCATCAATTTAGTCAATTAAATGTATAGTGTAGGCAAAGGAGCAGGGGGCACGGGGGATACAGTGCACTCGAGGGGGGGGCTCGGGGGCGAAGCCCCCCGCCATAAAAAGCCACAACCGTGACAAAACAATTTATAATAGGTTAGGTTAGAACTGTGAACATTATGTGTTTTAAATATTATACAATGTAAGCGTTATAGTAAATGTTTATTATATGAAACGTTTTTATATCAAATGTTCATTATACGGTTTAAAATTATATATTTTTAATTTATATCATTCGTTGATTATACAAAATAAACGTTATATGAAATGATTTTATGTAATGTGTTGTTATATTTTTGAGTATTATACGAAATGTTGTTATATCATATATTACACACCCACAATGTATCGATGGCTAAGTTGGTTCTGGATCACGACTGTATCGCTGGCGCTGCGGAAAGTAGCAGTGTGTATACAGCGACTTTCTGCAGCGATACAAATACACGTTTGACAGCCGTTACTATGGTTGGCTTTGAGTAGTGCAGGTGGTTGTTTTGCAACTGTACTGAAGCTGCGTCGGTGTTGTTTTGTTGCAAACTATCGCAGCGTGTAAAAAGTCTAAAAGCTCGGATTAGCTAATGGCGGCAGACAAAATGACTCGTTCATTATTCAGCGCAGGACTGGGAATAATATTTTGAGTTAATTAATGGGTCGTGTAGTTGCTCACCTTTCTCAGAAGTGTCTTGTGATTGTGGAGAATTTCACAGATACAAATTGATGACAGATAAGAATGTTTGTAAAAGATTATTTATTATCTAATATTGTGGTTTAATGGTTCGAAATAACTGTTTTTCTTAGCAACTTACGTGTTTCTGTGGTATTATTATGGATATTTTTACTATCCTTCTCATTATGTAATGGGTTAAGACGATGAAAAACTTCTTTGCTGTTAATAAAACAACTGAAGTCTCTAAAGATTAAGTTGCTATCAATATTTTTTGCTTCATAATGACGTAATAATTTAGTTAGTACTTCATCTGTTTCAAAACAAAATAAAAGTTCGAAATCCCTTTTTAGCTGCAGACCAGTCAAACATAGTGCCATAAAGAGTGCAAGATATAAGAAAGACTAATAAAATAAATAGAGTCGAGCCACACCCGAGTTTCAACGCGTAATACAAAATAATTCAGAAAGCGAATCTCCAGAGTCACATTCTCGGCTGCTTTAGAATAAACATTGCAGATGAATACGTTGAATAAAGATAGTTGTCGCACATAAACGGCGATGTGTTACGCCGCATATAATAGAATGGGGATTCCTTAAATGTAAAACGTTCGCCGCCGCTCCGAGAGTCGTTGAAACCCCTATAAAAATGTTAGTTCGCCTTTCATTACATTTTGGAACACGGCTTCGCGCCCCGCGCCCGCAAGTATACGCTTTAACGCAAACGAATAAAACGTATTTCGGTGTAACGCCTCAATTTATTTATTTCGCCGAACGTCCGATCTATTCGTTTTGAATAGCCCGTTTTCGGCGTTTTACTTTGTTTCCTACAATCGCGTCCTGATTGAGATAGTTTCAAATAAACAATGTTTAAATGCGGATTGATTTAACGTAACGCGTGTGTTTTTCTCGCCGGCGAAATTAATGTTTAAGGAACTTATTTAGGTAGAACTAGCTTACATGGCACAGTAACTCCCACTACAACACACGAAGCGCCGTTATTTCCCCTGACAGTCATATTATTGCAAGTTTGCGCCACCGTCACTTGAGCCGTCGTATCCGTCGTTGTTCTTGACGAGTCTTACCGACGCGAAGGTCTCGGATAAATTTCGAGGGATCACGATAAACTGGTCGTGATATACGTGATACAAGGGTCCTTCTGCCCCGCAGGGCTGTAATTTGCACCTGTAGTCTCAGATATTATGTGAGAAATTTTGTGTTACTTGAATACAGGTCATGGGATGAGGGGAAACGGTTGGACCCGCAGTTTTGATTTTATGGGTAGGTTTTGGTCCGTTGACCGCTTCTATATTAAGTATTTTCGGTGGGTTAATTTTGGGTCCACATATTTTCGGTTAACACTTCCCTGCAATATTCACGAAAATAGTTCGTTGTTTTTCCTTGCTTTTGTTCAGGGTACTGTGTTTTACATTGAACGGCTTTTTATTTGGCAATTCGTCCGACCCTTTTTTGTTCAAGACTTCCAAAGTGATACCTTTTAAAAGATTGTTCTGTTTGTACTCCGGAAGGACCAATTTTTGTCAATGTTGCCCATTGTATTGAAAACCGGCGATATCTCTTACAAGCCTTTGTTTCGGCAACATGTTTTGGAAATCCAACAATACTTTTTGTAAATTTAATGTTTCAAATTATTAACTTTTACTTTCTTCTGATATCCAACCAATTCATTTTTAGAAACAATTTACCATTGTAACACATACATATATTAGTTGTTATCAATTTTTATCACCTCTGGTACTTATAGGTTATTCGGGAACAACGTGGTTTTACCATATACTTAGTCGAAAAAGCCTGATTGGGTTAAAAGCGGATAAGTTAAATGACAAATAAAAAAAGCATAGTGCTAATAAGGACCATGTTTTTTTTATTTTGCTAATGGAGGTCGTTGTTTGCTGCAAAATATCTAGTATTTTAAAGTTCAAAAAACTGTTCTCGCCACTAAAAATGGTATATAAAGAAAAACTATAACTAATGTAATAATAACGGTTCAGGACAACTGTCCATATACGACGCCCATAAAGCCTTATGTGATAAAATGATTCATTCTCAAATAAAACTTATAGCGCTGTTCCACTGCGGCGCATGGATCATGTTAGCAGCGTGGATCTTATTGCGTATTAGGCTTTAAACATGTTTGATAATTGAATGTTCGTATGAGGCATGTGTAACAGAATATAATATACCGGCAGGCTGATTATGTAAGTTATTAGCCGCCACTTAGCAATCAAAACTGTCAGAAATTGCATTAGCATTGCTGCTTTAGTAAGACAGTTGTCACATTGATTGGCTCCCTATTCGCCGGCGCAGGGACTTACATACTCTAACACTCCTTTATTCCATCCTTTTCGTCCCAACTTCTCCTTTTTACCTTAAAGATAGCTTCAGCTATCGATCCTCATCTTCACTATGTACTTTACGTTCTTCTTCTAATCTTTCTCTTGCTATCCCTAAACATTCTACCGATTTCTTTCTTATTCTTTCTCGGTACACGCTGTCCGTTTATGGAATTCACTCCCAGAAGGTATCCGTAAAGCTCGTTCATTGCTTAATTTCAGCGATCAAGTAAAGAGTCATTTCCTTTCCCATACTTAATATTTACATATAAATTATATAATATTCTCTCCTTCGCTATCAATAAATAAATATATTCTTTCGGTACCTATTGGATATGTCCATCGATATCAAATATCCTTTCCTGTATTTGCACCCACTCCCCACTGTCCTATACCTTACTTATCTTTCGCCCAAGGTTGCCTGGAAGAAATTGCTATTTAGCAATAAGGCCGCCTTGTTGTATGCTTTCTGTGCTTTTGTAATGTTTCTTTGTAATTTGTTTTATCTATTGTGTGCAATAAAGTGTTTTATTATTATTATTGATTTTTACTAAGGCAGCAATCTAACTGTCATCTCAATAAAATTTGACAGGCAACCGATTGCTAATAAGCCGTTACAAGCAAGTTACATAATAAATCCGCGGGTGTCCCAGAGTTATGGGACTTAAAAAGGGAAATTGACTATTTTTTTTATGGTGAGGGCAAACTGTCTTTACGTATACCACACGGCATATTGGACTCATTCAAACATAAAGGGAAAGTAGTCTAAATAATGGAGATAGCAAGTTTTTTTATGTATAATGGGCTTGCTCTTGTTCTGAAAGGAAACGTTCCTTTGTTATTGACAAGAAATAAAACTGCATTCGAAGTTTTTTTTTCGAATGAAGTAAAGACAAATGACACCAGGCAGATTCTCAACAAACGTGTATCTTTATTTTCTTCACGTAAAATAACTACTTTCGTCTCGTACTGTTCATCATCACTCTTCAGTAATCCACTGCTGGACATAGGCCTCTACGTACGTCGTACTATTAAAGTAACTAAAATATAAACACTTACGTGTCGGGATTGTCGGGAAGGTTTTCTTTCTATTTCAATATTTTTCTGGAATTTTATTACTAATGATGGATGATAGACGATATAAATGCGGTAAACGTGTACAGGCTCTGCATTAGTCTTTCTAGTGTGCTGTCCTGAGATACGGCCAAAGATGAAAAAAAGTAAAGTAAAATATATAATCTTTAACAACAGATTTTGACTACTTATGTTATTTTACTGAGATCTCTTTTTATGTATAAAAAAACTGTATCAAGAGTCCTCGCTCTTTCTTCAAAAACAATACGTTTACCACATAAGTAACTTGATTGATTGATTGAAAACTCTTTATTGCACACACAAATAAAATTTACAAAAACAGGAAAAAGATGACACATAGGTATGTGGGCAAAGGCGGTCTTATCGCTGAAAGCGATCTCTTCCAGACAACCCTACCTTCTACTTCTAACTTCTACTTTTATTATAGAAAAGATGGGAAAAAGATATCACGAATCATGTAACATCCAACTTATTGTAACGTAGTTGTATCAAAGTGTGCAGCGCAGCAGTGGGAGCGCGCCTTAATGCGTATTAGGAAGTTTTCCAATAACCGGCAACGTGTGTCATTGTGGTCTCATAACGCGTATGTTATGGAACTGTTGCTATGGTTCTGTGTGAATCACCTTGTACGACTAAGTTTGAACTAGAAAGGGAGACGAAATATAAAAAAGACAGTAAGTATATAAGGATTTAGGAAATTTTCTGAGTGTTTCAATACGCAATTTTTTTTATTGGACACATATTATTTTTCCACTTTGTTAAGATAAAAATTTACCCGTTTTTGGTCAAGCTTTTAGAGAAGTAGGGATTCCATTTATGGTAATCAGTAATTATGTACATTACATATTATTTTTCCACTTTGTTAAGATAAAAATTTACCCGTTTTTGGTCAAGCTTTTAGAGAAGTAGGGATTCCATTTATGGTAATCAGTAATTATGTACATTACAATATAATAATGAATTGAACTCCCATGGTATACGAAATTAGCCCACATTCGCACGAGCGCTTTTTGGACGCTGAAACGAGGGCGCTTTGCAATAGAACACATGACTTCCCGGCTGATTGTTCACACGCGGGCGCTTTTTTGCGACGCTTTTTCTATTGTTGATGGCAGGATTTTCTAGAAACTTTGTTTATTTCTTTTTCGTTATGTGTGAAGAGTAATGAAAATAACCTCACTTTTTAATTTTTTCAATGTTTTTGTTGTTATTTTGCGCATACATTCACTTTTTGAAAAAGTAACCTGAGAATAATGTTTTTTACCTATGTCCTGTAATTACTATGTTTCTATATATTGTTTGTGAATTAGACAATAATAATCTAAGTATATTATTCAAAAAATATAAAAATGATGAACATTTTCTTTGTCTTTTAAATTTTTTATAGTCGAGTGAAGATACAAATATCTTGTTTTTAATCAAGATCGTTTACGAAACTTTTACATATAACTATTTTTATTTGCTCAAAATAAAGAATATTTGATTGTTTTCTTTTGAATAAAAATGGGTTAATTTCGATGGTTTCGAAGATCCTGCTCTTAACGCGCGTTAAAGCGTCGAAAAAGCGCCTGTGCGAATGAGGGCATAATCACAGAATATATAATAGTATTAAGCATAATACAGTGTTGCATAGTTTGGTAATATTGTAAGTACCTATTTCGAATACTTTATCTAGTGGACGCAGTATTACGATGTATTGTCTAGTCTTAACATGAACCTGTGGTGTTAAAACTCTAAAGCTACATTTCTCGTAATTGCCTCTCTAATCCATCCAGAGTTTATTTTGTAAAATTATAAATAATAAATAAAATGAAAATAAATAAAATAAGCTTTATTGCACACAAAGAAAAGACAAATAGCACAAGGAGACAAATAGTTTTACAAGAATAGACAATATGCGGCCTTATTGCTATATAGCAATCTCTTCCAGGCAACCTTGGGTGTAAGAAAAAAATAAATCAAAAGGACAGAAGGGGAAAGGAAATCATGTTTGTATCAACGAAAAAAACCAACAAAATAACTGTACTTATCTCAATATCAAACCTCAAAATGATACGTACCTACCTAACTATAATAACGAATAAGTCATCATCATCATTTCAGCCGTACGACGCCCACTGCTGGGCATAGGCCTCCCCCAAGGATCTCCACAACGATCGGTCCTGCGCTGTCCGCATCCAGCGGCTTCCCGCGACCTTGACCAGATCGTCGGTCCACCTTGTAGGGGGCCTGCCGACGGAACGTCGTCCGGTTCGCGGTCGCCATTCGAGAACCTTTCCGCCCCAACGGCCATCGGTTCTCCGCGCTATGTGTCCCGCCCACTGCCACTTCAACTGAGCAATCCTTTGAGCGATGTCGGTCGTTTTAAGTAGCTAAATGGAATTTAAAATAAAATCGAGATTTAACGGAAGTAAAGTATTGCTGCAAGTGGCCCTTTTGATTTGATTTATGAAGAAGAGATAAGAAGTGTGATTTTTTTCTCGGCTCTAAGGGATTGCAGACTTGAGAATTTAATTTGATATAAATTTCAGTTTGATACCTCCCACGCATTCTTGAGAAAAAAGTTCTTGACAGACGGACAGATCTACCTATGAATGAGGGCTCAACTAAGTTCATGCAGCATATCATAACAACATACCATGTTCATACCCTAGCTTGCGTATTCGATATTCTTTAGACCCTTTTAGTAGAGAATAGGACTTCAAGAAGAGCGTTTTGATATCAAGGCAACAAACACACTAAACTAACACAAAAGTCACTACACCGCGCTTACGATGTCGCGAGCAACAGCTAGTAACGAATATAAGCTCCACAACTCGTTTTGGCACAACTTGACGCAAGGCACCCCATTTTCACTATGCCCCGGTGCCTCAGAGACTCAAAAGTCGGCACAGTTTTGCAAAGCTCACGTTTCCCTTAACGGGCGATGCTAGCAAAGCTCGCTGTAGGCTCTGGGAAGAAAAACATCCAACAGCAACTCCGAATACCGTCAAGGAAAGTTTGCCCCCCGGGCATTGGTTACCGTGGCTAACGTGGGAGTCATTGAACAGACTTCGGACCCAGGTGGGCCGATGTAAGCATAATCTTTGCCGGTGGGGCTATTCCACCAACGAAGGATGTGAATGTGGTGCTTCCTCCCAAACCATGGCACATCTAATGTCCTGCCCCACGTGCCCTTAATCTTGCACGCGCGAAGACCTATATAACGCCACTGAGAACGCAGTACGTGTGGCGCAGTATTGGGCTAAACGGATTTGAAGCCAAGTTGATCGACACGCTAAGAAGAAGAAGAACTCGTTTTTTATGCATCCTTCAATCACGTCATGAGGACCCCGTGGTGCAGTGGTTAGCGCAATCGGATTGCGATCGTTGAGGTTAAGCAACTTTGGCAATGGTCAGTCACGGGATGGGTGACAAAAAACATTTCATCTCGAGCTCCTCTGTGCTTCGGAAGGCACGTTAAGCAGTTGGTTGGTTCCGGCACCCACCAATCCGCACTGGGCCCGCGTGGTGGATCATGGCCTTTTTTTTCCACAACGGGGTAGTACTTAGCGTTCATCACACCTGATGTTAAGTGGTGATAAGGCTGAAGTTGGAAGCGCACTACTCCCGGAATCTGGCTATCTCATCTCTAACTGCCGGAACACAATAATGCTGAAAACATCATTATTATGGCGTCAAACTTATATAAGATGGTGGTAGCTAGCCAGGCGGACTAAGAACAAGTCCTACCACCAACCAAACCGAATACAATATGTACCCCCACTGGGAATCGAGCCCGGGACCTCTTGGTCTGAAATCGGTGTTGTGAACCACTAGACCACAGGGGTGGTTAAGGCCCATTCTCCTTATCCATCCATAAGAAATGCCAGTGCCCCAGCAGTGGGGACATTAATTGGCTGATGATGATGATGATAAATTTAGGCACAACCCCCAAAAAAATAACGTTCTAGCGCTCAACGTACCAAATTAATGACGAATATTAGCTCCAGAACTCATTTTTTATGCATCCTACAATCACGTGAGCCATTTTCTTAATCTCTCCTTCATATTCACTAAGTGAATGTGAAGACTCAGTTTGAATCGTCTTATGTGCTCGTAAACAATGAAATGGTTAAACGTGTTTATGGCCGTTAAATTGTTATACTGGAGCAACCGACTTAGTACAACACTTAGGTGGAAATTATAGAAATAATACGGAATTCAATCGGTAGGTAGTTAAAATTATTTCGAGATGGTATCGTTAAATCTATCCATGATTACAAATACTTAGTAGTTGT
Organism: Crambus lathoniellus; assembly: GCA_949710035.1. Lineage (NCBI taxonomy): Eukaryota > Metazoa > Arthropoda > Insecta > Lepidoptera > Crambidae > Crambus > Crambus lathoniellus. The sequence goes on from CATIXG010000007.1 coordinate 23,545, forward strand.
GAACTCAAAAGTGCAGGTGGAAATAGATTTTAGAATGGTTTTGACGATGAAGATGTTTTAGTTTATGAGTAACTAGCGGCCGCCCGCGGTTTCACTCGCGTTCTCGTGTGAATATTGGGATAAAGAGTATCCTATGTTTTGGTTCTGAGGGCCGATCGCCGTAATTCTATGCAGCGCGTTTCTGTTTCAGATTCTATTGATCACGTTTGCGTCTCGCCGTTTGACTTCGTATTGCCGTAATGACACACGTCACGCAATCCTATAGTCCCACAATCCTGTCTGATCCGCTGACATCCGTGACAGAGGAACCACTTGCAATACGAAATTAGCTGTCAAAATAGTCTGTCGTATGAAAACTGTTTTAGTTCCAAAGATTATCACCGGAACAGAAAAGGTTGTCGCACTGTCAACGCCGCGCGTTATCAAAAACGGTTTTGCACGTCAACTGCACGTACACATGACTAATGCGATTAAAGGATTACCGCGATCGGGGCCGAGGTATTCTACTATCTGTGTGCCAAATTTCAACCAAAACAGTTTTTGCATGAAAGAGTAACAAACATCCATATATCCATATTCACAAACTATCACATTTATAATATTAGTAGGAAGTAGGATCAATAAAAAAAAGAGTGTAACAAGCACTCTTCGTCCATTTTAAATTCAACATTCAAGAGAAGCAAATAAATAAAACATTATGTAACTAACCAGCTCTGTAATAGTAAGGTCGTAGATAAATTACTTAAGTAAAAAAATATTGGACGATTCATAAGCCTAAATTTTATTTAATCTATATCACAGATAATATAATACTATACTAGTATCTATATGAATAAAAAATTTATGACTATGACTAAGTAAACTATCAGAAATATAGGACCCTCAATAATAACGATTCCCAAGGGTGTCGTTAGCTGACTAGGACTTTAACTATTACGCCTTTATTAAAATAAGATGGATTCCCCTTTAAAACAATATTCAGGTCCTCTAATTAGTATAGTCTCATACCTATATTTATATATATTAATATATCTTTGACTAATAATAAATAAAAAAAATATTTTTCTAACAACACCAAAATATCTAAGTTAAGTAGTTCCGCAAAAAGTTGTCATAATAATACTGTGCTCTTTTTACCCGACTGCGACAGAAGGAGGGTTATGTTTTTCAAGAGTATATATTATGTATGTAGATTTGAAGGATTTTAATGTTTGAGGTGTCGTTAGATTTGTCTTGATAGCACGAATGACACTAGGTACATATAAAAAAACAAAGTGGCGGATTTTTAATGGCATTGCAACATCAAAAAATTATTTTTGTCTACCATTTTTGTCAAGTGGGGAATCAAAATGAAGGGTTTTCAATATCGATTCCAAAAATATACATAACTTACACTTTTCTAAAACTCTCCGCATTAATTTATCTAAAAAAAGAACTTACTAATTAACTTATTTCTTACTATTATTAAACTTACTTAAGAAAGGTGATTAATTAAACTAAAAACTAAAAAGTCTAAAATAAAAACATAATTATTAAAAAAACAAAAACCCGATTGCAAAAAATTATCCACTAAAATGGGAAAAAAAGCTTGTTAATTTCCCATTGCAGTCAGGGGACCTTTTAAATTATAAAGCGTTCAGGGGTCCAGTTTTAAAGTTGTAGTAGTGGTGGTTCTATTAGTAAATAAATAAATGAAATAAATAATATCTTTATTCTACTTAACTTAATAAATAAGCTCTTTTGAATCGTAAATATTTTCCCTATTCAAGACTTTTTAACTGATAAGAAGAACAGGTGCAATAAAATTATCAGCTTTATTGAAAAATTTTAAATGAAGTAATTAGAAAAATCTACCCGTCTCACAACCATCCCATGTGGAGAATGATTGTGAGACGGTAATTTTTTTTCTAAATAGGTACTTCATTTTCAATTTTTCTATAATAAAAATTGCATTGTGAATGTAAAAAAGAAAAACTTAAATTATCAGCTTTAAGTGGAGTAACGATACTTACAAAGATAAATTTAGTCAGTTGCATTTTAGTTACTGTAAAGGCTGAGTTTTCAGTGGCTTTCGAAATCCTTTGATATACACCACAAAATTTTAATTAGTACCAAGATTTAAGGGTATGATACAGTCTATCAATACGAACAGTTTTTACTATGGGCCAACGACGGAGTCGCTAAAAAAAACAACTGTTCCATACAAAAGTACAACATCGACTCGACTGAAATATAGGGTACAGCGGTTTTTTTTCGCAATTCCGTGGTTGGCCCCATAGTAGAAATTATTCGTTATTATGTACACTATATCATCCCCTAAAATCTTTGTAGGGCAGGCGTACCGGTTTTGGCCACTTTAAGGATTTTTTCACTTTTAACCGCTTAGTGCTTAATGATCTTAAGTATTTTAGAGAAAATTTATAATGTAGAGTTATAGATAATTTATCGACCTTTAAGGGTACAATCTACAAAGTAAAAAAAAATCAATAGTTTTTTTTATTTAGAACAAATTTTGCGGAGGGGTCAAATACACCGTTTGCATTGGTTTTGGCCACTTTCATAAAATTACTATATTTATAAGTTGAGTTTATGCTTAATTGATGTCTTATTAGAGTTCTGGACTAAAACACTACATGAAATAGTATTTCAATCACAACTAGCTCCTTACTACAATTTTATAAGTATACTTTTATCATTAGATTAAAAGAAAATTAGCGGATTGAGGCTAGTGTAGGCACTAGCCTACACTAGCCTCAATCCGCAAATTTTCTAGTATGTTAGCTAACAAAAGTGAGTTGTGAGTCTTTTAAAATAAATAAACTTTATGATAGGTTGGAAACTTTCTACTAATGCCAAAGTGGCCAAAGGTGGCACAATGCTAAAATTTCTAGCCTCACTTTTGGCCACTTATTGTTTCCCAACTTTTTGTAAGAACAGTGAAAAAACAACACTTAATCCATCTAGAAGAAACATATTCCAATATGATATAAAATATTAAATAACCATAAAATAATTTTATTGCAGAAAAAAAAATGATTTTACAAAACCTTTACCCTTAACATTTTGATTAAGAATTTTACAAAATGTTAACTTTGAAACATAACACGTGTTTATTTCTAAAATATCGTACTACATAAAAAAAGCTAAGTGCTTTAATTATTAACTAAAAGTCCAATCTTTTATTCGCCATTAATAAATATAAGCAATCATTATTTAATTCCTATTTATATAACTTTAAAGTGAAAAGTGACCAAAACCGGTACAGTGGCCAAAACCGGTACGCCTGCCCTACTTATTAAAATTTAGTGGTGTAAAAGATGCAATAAACTGATAAATTAAAGTTTGTTTTGAGAGGAAAATTCAAGGGTTCTTTACCCGATCTTCTTGCTTTCGAGCATTTACTAGTAAAATGTCACACACACGCTGGTACACTTATAGACGACTCCACTTTAAAAGCACCAAAGTATTTCCTCAAAATCTGCTAACGCAATAACTAAATACCTTTGTTAAGGAAATACCAAATACAGTTAATACGATATCTTTAGGAACGGTACTAGATTATTTACCCAAAATTCGACTTTACGGCAAGGAGAATAAGATCTAAAAAATGGGTTATTTGAGGATGTATCCGTTAGTTGTCGACGCCGTGACATTTTATTATTTGTTTGGCTCTTATTTCGTTTTAGTAAGAGTCATTAAATGGCTTCAAAAGGTTGTCTGGCCAGTGTCATCTTTGTCGCCCACATGTTGACTCGTTGTTTTTTTAAGTGTGATCTCATGTTACCTTTTAAGCGTTTAGTGATACTACCTCTCCAATATATTTAATGGAACCAAGTCGTTGGTCTCTGAATTAATTCTAGAATGTTGTAAAACAGGAAGTAAATGGTTATTTATTTCTCGTCTACTTTACTATTAGCTTGATTTTTTATTAACACATTATGTGTTACCAAAAAGTATAAGTAAGTACTTACCAATTTAAAAATAATTTGTGTTTAAAATTTTACGTTTATTATCTTCTATACTTATAATAAATCTGTAGAGATGTCAATTCTGTACATGAAATATATTTCCAAAATAACTATCAGGGGGTAATTAGGGATCGATATAGATGCCAAAAATGCAATCAGTAATATTTTTGTCTGTCTGTCTGTCTGTCTGTCTGTCTGTCTGTCTGTGTGTATAACCGTTATAGAAACAAAAACTACTCGACGGATTTTAACGAAACTTGGTACAGTTATTTTTCATACTCCTGAGGTGGTTATAGTATACTTTTCATCACGCTACAATCAATAGCAGCAGAGCAGTGAAGGGCAATGTTGGGAAAACCGGAGAAGTTACTCCGTTTTTTAAGCTTCCGTCGCGTGTGCAACCTTCATAGTTAAAGCTACACAGAAATCATGTATGACGGAAATGTTCTCCTCAAAATTATATAAAAAATATTTCACGACAGCATAAGTCTATCTTTTATGATTGACTCACAATAACACGTGTAACTCCCTATAGCTAAGCAGTTCGAAGCTTCGCTCGACGCGTCTCGCGGCCGAAGGTATAAAAAGGCGGGGCATCCGAGCGCGAGCTTCATACTATTATTTCATTTAAAATTAAAATCAATGATAGATCTACTTACCAAAGATAACATTTTTTGAGAAGTATTGTGTTATATGTACAGTGTTGATTGGCAAAAACGCGGAAGTTTGCAAAGAGAAAAATCTGAAATTATTTTAGGTGATAGAAGTTTATGTAAAGATTACGGGAAAAATAAAACGATGTATCTAAATAGTAAACTTTTTCAGAAATCATAAACAAAAATTATTTTTATAAAAAAATTAAACCGCCTTCTAAAAAACCACATCAAAAAAGTAAGAAATAATTCTTCACCAAATAAATAACGTAAGTACTTTGAAGTCGGGCGTGAAACATGTACAATTTTTTGTTGTTTTTGTTAAAACCCGCCCGACGCAATTTACGTGTTTTCTGGTAAATAGGTTTGTGATCAAACTCAAAACCTCCTTTTTCGAAGTCGGTTAAAATACCTTGAGGTATCCCCTTTTTAACAAAACAAGAATCATCTAAATCGGTTTATAAACAAAGGAGTTATGGCTAAAGATACGTATTAAATTCACATAAAGTGGTAACGAAAACGACAGTATTTTCAAGATTTCCTGAAAACTACTAAACCGATTTCAAAATTTCAAAAAATGGGACCAACTTGGAAACCAACCTGATGTAATAACGTTTGAACCATTTCAATCGGTTCAGCCGTCTTCGAGTAATCGGTGGACATACAAAAAAAAAAAAAAAAACATACATACAGACGAATAGAGAACCTCCTCCTTTTTGATTTAGAAGTCGGTTAAAAATTACATTAGTTCCATTATCGGTCAAGAGATGGCGCTGACCTAAAACTGCAAAATTCTACATCGCAAATTCTTGGACGAATATATTATATGCCTCGCCGATGAAAACATTTTTACGTTTTATTTACAACCAAAATATCCTCCTTCCTACCTACTTGCAGGTTGCTTTGTTTGGGTGATGCACAGTTGTAGCTTTTTCTATTTATTTATGATGGTACGGTACGGAACCCTCGGTGCGCGAGTCCGACTTGCTCTTGACCGGTTTTATTACTGACTGTCCTACGTTTGAGATACAAAAATTTCTAAATTGGCCGTAGTGAATTTGGATGCAGTATGAAAAAATAGTTTTGGCTACTTAAACAATTGATTTTTGTTACATTTTTACGTAATACTTATGATAATCCTTTGTATGACTGAAAGGAATCCAACTAATATTATAAATGTGTAGCTTGGAGAGGAACATAGGCTTTTTATCCCTGAAAAATATCTCATTCCCGCGGAATAACGTCGTGTAGTCCACGCAGGCGAAGCCGCGGGCGGAAAGCTAGTCAATAATATTAATAATAATAAAAGCAGAAAAAAACAACAACAAAAACAGAAGAGTACACAAACGGCGGCCTTATTACTAAGCAGCAATTTTTTCCAAGCAATCTTGGATGAAAGAATTGTTCCGTAATTTAAAATTATATTGTGAAACAAAACTAAACGGTACAACGTCTATCGACTATTTGTAAATATTATTAAGTTATGATTGCTATTCCATCTCGTAGGTGCTGTAAGGTCCGACCATAGGAGTCAAGCTATCATCAACACCAGTATCTTTTCATACCGTTCTAACCAGCAGTGGTGATCCTAAAGCTATTTTCATAGTATATCTCACCTCATTGAACCAACTTCAACACAACGTAACGTGTTTTGTTCTATAAACCTCTTTGTGTGGGAATAAAATCAGTAAAGCCTTATCTTGTGTCGGGATCGCGTTCCCCTTTTTATTAGTCACACATCCCGTATTATTTGCAGAAGTCGCGACTCCGAACACCGTACACACCTACGCTACGTCGAACATATTTGCCAAAAGCGTATTCATATTAGATTTCCGATCTCCCAATGCTGTGGCGCATAAGTGACATGGGAGACAGTAGGGTAACTCTGCGATGACTGCCAAATTAGACCACGAGGGTTCGACGTGGCCTCCCGATTGGTAATTTATTTACGCGAATTAACCGTGGACCCACCATTTAGCCCCTGGTGGGTCTACTGTTAATTTTTTTCCCCGTAGACCCACTGTAATAGAGTTTAAATTATGCATTTCAATGTGTCAGTTTCCGTGGGTACACGGGTAATTGCCTCAGCTAATTTCTTTCCCCGTACACCCACTGCACTAGGCATATGCCAAATATGCATTTTTTATGCTTTTATGACTGTAGTTCCACCGCAATGCCCCACTTAACATAAAATTAAATAAAATAAAAAATATAAAAACTTATTATATCAAACAAAATATAGGTTCTCCTTTATACCCCAAAGAAAAGAAAAATCAAATTAATTAATTAGTGTAAGTTCATAAGTAAAATATTATATAAATACAAATTAAAATATACCTACTTATATAAAAATTATAATTATTATTCATACTTTTCCAAACATGAAACATGACGACAGTGGGACCACGGTTAAAGTCAGTCTTGTTTCAATTCCCCGTAGATCCTACGGGGAATAAAAATTACCTATGGACCCACCAGTGGGTCATAGTGGTGGGGCCACGGGTAAAACCCGGTAATTTATTTGGTTTTATTGCGAATGACTAGCTTAATGAAAATAAGCATGATTTAAGGGCCGGCGGTAAGTGAAAAGCGTAAAACAGCTTTCAGGGTTTTAAACTTTGAACATAGAATTAACGACAGATATTACTTTAAAAAATATGATAGTGAACAGGAATAGTTACTCTACAATAACACCGTGGAAAATTTTAAATATTTTACTCACGTTAATGGCAAAAAAAAACGCAAACTTCACTAAAAACAGTGAAATCAACGTTTTTTGTTTTAAAGATATTGTTAAAGAAAAATATTCTTTTTAATAATATTTAATGTTAAATTAAATGACAATGAAGCATAGAATTGATTCACCGCGCCATATTTTCCGTTTTTTATATAAATTGAGAACAATCTGGCGTCAAAGATTGACAATTTTGAAGCGCGCTTCGCTCATACATTTTCGTATAGAACGCGAAGATAAATAAAACATTGTTTATATACAAGCCGCCCTAGCAGCAAGATTTAGTAAGCCCGCTGATTTCAAGGTGAGAGCACGTCGCTTTTTCTCAGCTTCTGACACTCGAAATCAGACTATCTGTACACAAACACTTTGAGCGGTGGTGAAGAAAAGGTAGGTAAAGTAAAATTTCCATAAATCCGGAAAGCGATACAAATATCAGGACATAATTAGTTTTCCACTCAACAATTTGTTTGATACGTCATCACATCAGATATCTGGTCAAATGCTGGAGCCAGGAAGTGGCTGATGGAACTACTCACCAATTCAACGTACGTAACCACTTTGAATCGTCTAGATGAAAACTCTTGTGCAAAGTAGTTTCGAAAGTCTGATGCTGGAGTCAGGAGGTGGTTGATGGAACTCTTCAACGATCCAACGTAAACACTTCGAGTTTGGGCTTATTTGAATCGTCTTGATGAGAACTCTTGTGCCAAGTAGTTTCCAAGGTCAAATTCTGGAGCCAGTAAGTGGCTGATGGAACTCTTTATCAATTCAACGTAAACACTTCGAGTTTGGGCATGTTTGAACAGTCTTGATGAGAACTCTTGTGCCAAGTAGTTTCGAAAGTGTGATGCTGGAGTCAGGAGGTGGTTGATGGAACTCTTCAACGAACCAACGTAAGCACTTCGAGTTTGGGCTCATTTGAATCGTCTTGATGAGAACTCTTGTGCCAAGTAGTTTCCAAGGCCAAATTCTGGAGCCAGTAAGTGGCTGATGGAACTCTTTATCAATTCAACGTAAACACTTCGAGTTTGGGCTCGTTTGAATCGTCTTGATGAGAACTCTTGTGCCTAGTAGTTTCGAAAGTCTGATGCTGGAGTCAGGAAGTGGTTGATGGAACTCTTCAACGATCCAACGTAAACATTTCGAGTTTGGGCTTATTTGAATCGTCTTGATGGAAACTCTAGTGCCAAGCAGTTTCGAAGGTAATGCTGGAGTCAGGAGGTGGTTGATGGAACTCTTCAACGACTCAACGTAACCACTTCGAGTTTGGGCTCGTTTGAATCGTCTTGATAAAAACTCATGTGCCAAGTAATTTCCAAGGTCAAATTCTAGAGCCAGTAAGTGGCTGATGGAACTCTTCATAAATTCAACGTAACTACTTTGAGTTTGGGCTCGTTTGAATTTTCTTGATAAGAACTCTTGAGCCAAGTTGTTTCCAAGGTCTATTGCTGGAGCCAGGAAATGGTTGATGGAACTCTTCAATGATTCAACGTAACCAGTTTGAATTGTCTTGATGAGAACTCTTGACAAGAAAACAGGAACGCAATGTTAAAATTATTGAAAAGTCCAAGATAGCGGCCAACTTTTTTGTTTGTTGGCCGATTTAAATGAAACTCAGTTTTTGGTACTATTTTGACAAGAAAACAGCAACGCAATGTTAAAAATATTATAAAATCCAAGACGGCGGCCAACATTTTTGTTTATGGGCCGATTTTGATGAAACACGGTTTATGGTATCATTTTGATAAGAAAACAGGAACGCAATTATAAAATATAAAAATATCCAAGATGGCGGCCAACGTTTTTGTTTGTTTATGGGCCGATTTTGATAAAAGTTGATTTTTGGAACTACTTAAACATGAAAACAGTAAAATTGACTCCAGACGAGAAAGCTCTTCAACAGTCAACAGCACTGACACGAAATTTTATACATGCAAGTTATTTAAATTTTTACTTTTTTGCATTCACAATGCAGTTTTTATCATAGAAAAATGGAAAATAAAGTATTTAGAAAAAATCGACCCGTCTCACAACCAGCTCCGATGGGACTCGAACCCATTTCCATTTTTCTTTATATATGCATTCAATTATGGTGGGTGATCCTGCACGGTGCACCTAAGGTTGGCCCCGGACGCGAGAACTCTGCAACGGTCAATAGCAATGCCATGAAATTTTTCTATAAGCAATCCTTTATGATGGCCTGTTAAGTTTCTGTTGGTCTCGATTTAGTTCAACAGTAAAAATTAAATAATTATAACTAAAAAAAATAAATTAACAAAAAAATATACAAGCTTTTATTAGTTAAAATTAAAAAGTTTAAAAAATATTTAATTCAGATTGGAAATATGCCGTTTTATATTTCTAAGCCACTAAAGCTCCTTCGTCAATATCAAAATAATCCCATATCGCAATTACATATTTTATAACCCTGACACTTTATAAGTATCATTTACTTACTGTGCCCGCGACTTCGTCCGCGTGGTATGGTGACTTTCGGCAGCATTTTTTATTTTTTGGCATATTATTTTGCAAATACACTTAGGCATATTGCCCGTTCCCCCACATACGCTGCGCTACGCCGCCGCCGCTCATTGTGTATGGTGCGCGGCGTTTGGAAAGTTTCTTACTTCCGTTAATTTCAGTTTAACATTTTGTAATGACTCCGTAAATCTTTGTTTTTCTATTATCATTTTATTTTGTGGGCCGTAAGCTTTTTGTCGACGTCATTACACAAAAACTTTCATTCTCTATTTTTACCACCTGCTTAGTTTTCAATATTTACAGTAATTTTGCTCCACCAATTTTAAATTAAAAGTTAGAATCGCACCGTCCTCTTTTTTAATGCTCTTCTCTGTGCCATTTCTAGAAGCTACCGTGTAAATGCAATCTGTGACATGGTCGAATAAAAATGGAGATTTTTTGTGGCAGTAAAAATTTAGTTTTATTTATTCGAACGCATCGAATTAGTGGACACCACCTTTAGAGTAAAATTAATACAAACTTTGAATGTCGTATTTATTTGTATCTAATCAAAAGCCTAAATAATAAGTTTCAAGTTTCTAGCTTTTCGTCTCCTATTTCAACCCCTTACAGCCCTTTTTTCGCATTAAAAAGCAGCTTATGTTTTTTCTCAGGCTCTAGATTATCTCTGTACCAAATTTTATTGAAATCAGTTCAGTAGTTTAGGTGTGATTGCGTAACACACAGACAGACAGAGTTACTTTCGCATTTAAAACATTTGTGTACGTAGTATGTAATATATTTCAATTTATATTAATTGTGTACTAGTCACTGTTTCAAACTTTCAAATAAAAGCGTGTTACATTTTAATAACGGCAAAAGAGAGAGAAAAAACTAAAGTTAACAACCTTTTTGACCTTTTGTAATTTTTTACACTGCGTTCTTGGTTTATTGTCAAAATAGTACCAAAAACCGAGTTTCATCGAAATCGGCTTATAAAAAAAAAGAGTTGGCCGCTATCCTTAATTTTTTTTTATTTTTAACATTGCGTTTTAGTTTTCGTGTCAAAATAGTACCAAAAACCAAGTTTCATCGAATTCGGCCCACAAACAAAGAAGTTGGCCGCCATCTTAGATTTTTTAATATTTTTAATATTGCGTTGCTGTTTTCTTGACAAAATAGTACCAAAACCCAAGTTTCATCGAAATTGACCCACAAACAAAGAAGTTGGCCGCCATCTTAGATTTTTTAATATTTTTAATATTGCGTTGCTCTTTTCTTGACAAAATAGTACCAAAACCCAAGTTTCATCGAAATTGACCCACAAACAAAGAAGTTGGCCGCCATCTTAGATTTTTAATATTTTTAATATTGCGTTGCTCTTTTCTTGACAAAATAGTACCAAAACCCAAGTTTCATCGAAATTGACCCACAAACAAAGAAGTTGGCCGCCATCTTAGATTTTTTAATATTTTTAATATTGCGTTGCTATTTTCTTGACAAAATAGTACCAAAACCCGAGTTTCATCGAAATTGACCCACAAACAAAAAAGTTGGACGCCATCTTGGATTTTTTAATATTTTTAATATTGCGTTGCTGTTTTCTTGACAAAACCAAAACCCGAGTTTCATCGAAATTGACCCACAAACAAGAAAGTTGGCCGCCATGAAGAGCTCTCATGAAGACAATTCAAACGAGCCCAAAAATGAACTTGTTACGTTAAACCGTTGAAGAGTTCCATCAGCCACTTCCTGGCTCCAGCAATAGAGCTTGGAAACTACTTGGCAAAAGAGTTCTCATCAAGACAATTCAAACGAGCCCAAACTCAAAGTGGTTACGTTTATTTGTTCAGGAGTGCCATCATCCACTTCCTGACTCCAGCATCAGACCTTCGAAACTACTTGGCACAAGAGTTCTCATCAAGACGATTCAAATAAGCCCAAACTCGAAATGTTTACGTTGGATCGTTGAAGAGTTCCATCAACCACCTCCTGACTCCAGCATCAGACTTTCGAAACTACTTGGCACAAGAGTTCTCATCAAGACGATTCAAACGAGCCCAAACTCGAAGTGTTTACGTTGAATTGATAAAGAGTTCCATCAGCCACTTACTGGCTCCAGTATTTGACCTTGGTAACTACTTGGCACAAGAGTTCTCATCAAGACGATTATAATAAGCCCAAACTCGAAGTGTTTACGTTGGATCGTTGAAGAGTTCCATCAACCACCTCCTGACTCCAGCATCAGACTTTCGAAACTACTTGGCACAAGAGTTCTCATCAAGACGATTCAAACGAGCCCAAACTCGAAGTGTTTACGTTGAATTGATAAAGAGTTCCATCAGCCACTTACTGGCTCCAGAATTTGACCTTGGAAACTACTTGGCACAAGAGTTCTCATCAAGACGATTATAATAAGCCCAAACTCGAAGTGTTTACGTTGGATCGTTGAAGAGTTCCATCAACCACCTCCTGACTCTAGCATCAGACTTTCGAAACTACTTAGCAGAAGAGTTCTCATCAAGACTATTCAAACAAGCCCAAACTAGAAGTGTTTACGTTGAATTGATGAAGAGTTCTATCAGCCACTTACTGGCTCCAGAACTGGACCTTGGAAACTTCTTGGCACCAAAGTTTTGATCAAGACTATTCAAATGAGCCCAAGCTCGAAGTGGTTACGTTGAATTGTTGAAGAGTTCCATCAACCACCTCCTGACTCCAGCATCAGACGTAGGAAACTACTTGGCACAAGAGTTCTCAGCAAGACTATTCAAATGAGCCCAAACTCCCAACTGGTTACGTTGAAATGTTGAGGAGTTCCTTTGACTGTCTGTAAGATGCTGTATCAGCCCCCAGATGTCAAACATGGCAAATCAAACGCATCAAATACGTAAAGTTACTTTCTGACAAAAAAAACAGTTATTACTTTTTAATTTTCTGAATTACATTTTTTCGTGCTAGCGCGGAGAAGTTTGTGTGAGTGAAGGCACACATATACAGATTAGCTTCGTCAATACCTACACGCTGGCTTACAGCCGGCCCTTAAATATGGTTTGCTCTAGACAAGGAAGTGATTTTATTTTTTTAGAAAAGAATCATAACCTAGCGGCTGGTCACTTTTGCATTGATCTGGAAATAGAAATAGAAATAGAAATAGAAATATTTATTTGCTCATAAACATGGTATGATATAAACAGATCTTAAGTTGGTATTACATTGTTCAGCATGTTTTGCCAGTTGCCAGGCATGCAAAAATTGTATCATCATGTGATCACGCACAATTGTGATGACCACATCTACTGTGTTCCACAGTTTATTGAAACGAAGGTTTCCCATGCAAAATTAAGTAAATTAAACTAATCCTACCTTACTAGAAAATAGTGTCCGTAATCCAGGGGGGCTGACGTTGTCTCGCCGGCGCGCGCGCGCCCTGGCAAAACGATCTCCACACAACCCCCGATGGGATACTCTTACAGCTAACACTCTTATACTACACAATGCCCTAATAGGCCGCTAAAACTTTCCCGGCGCTTTTCAAAGCGAACACACACGGGTTACAAGTCCGTACCCCGACCGGAGCCCTAGTAGGAGCAAAACGAAATCTCGGTCCCAATATGGGTAGGTAACTAGCGCGGCACGTCGCTACAGAAACACACGAACTTGTCTCACGGCTGCTTACGGCCAACTGGTCTGCACGCGGCCCGAGCGCATTGCGTGTCGCCCGTGACCTTGACAATGACAACGCACCGCTCGCAGCGCGGCGCGAACATCCCCCCGTCCCGGACAGTAGCAAACTGTCCGCCAACTCAATCTAAGGGCAGGCGAGAGAGGGTAGCGATCGCTCGCTTCAAAACAGAGTCCCCCACCAGGACCTCGGCAAACCTGGGCACACCATCCGACCCCGGATGAAGCTGAACAATGCGTCCTAAACGCCAGCGGAGGGGCGGCAGGTTTGGATCCTTTACCAACACGAGGTCTCCTGTCTTGGGTGGGGTCGTCCTATCCGACCACTTAACGCGTTGCTGCAAAATGTGCAAATACTCCAGATGCCAACGGCGCCAAAAACTCTGCGTAAGCTGCTGGAGCAATTCAAATCGCGAGAGCCGTCCGGAGGGCACTTCGGAATAAGGATATTCCGGCAAGGCGTTAAGCGGTCTGCCAATCAAAAAATGGCCCGGCGTAAGGGCCTCTAAATCATTCGCGTCCGAAGACAACGGACACAACGGACGCGAGTTGAGGACCGCCTCAACCTTACAAAATACGGTCGCGAGTTCCTCAAACGTGAGGACCGTCTCCCCAATAACGCGACGAAGGTGAGTTTTAGCGGCCTTTACAGTTGCTTCAAAAATCCCTCCCCAGTGGGGGCAGGATGGCGGGGAGTACTGCCATCGTACCCCTCTGCGAGAGAGTGTGGATCCGATCTCAAAATTATTCCTATCCAAAAATTCACAAACTTCCTTTAAATACCTATCGGTGCCCTTGAAATTGGTTCCACAATCGGACCTTATTAACGACGGCATTCCGCGGCGAGACACAAAACGATTCAACGTGGCTACAAAGGCTTCTGTGGTGAGGGCACTAACCACCTCCAGGTGGACCGCTTTAGTGGCCAAACAAACAAATACACACAAGTAAGCCTTTTCCGTTCTAGCATTACGAAGCCGCGATGTCTTAACGGTAAATGGCCCCGCAAAATCCGTTCCAACTCCTGAGAAGGGCATCGATTCGTTCACTCGATCGGCAGGCAAATCACCCATCTGGGGCTGCATCGTATCGGCGCGCAAACGATAACACGGGAGACAACGAAAAATAACGGATCGGATTATTCTCCGCGCTGACAAAATCCAGAACTCTCGTTGGAGGAGCGCGGTCAAAGCATTACAACCGGCATGAGCATTCTTTACATGTCGGTCTGTAATCAACAGTCTAACTAACGGTCCATCCTTGGGGAGCAACAAAGGGTGGCGTGATCCGTACGGCAGGTTGGCATGTCTGAGCCTACCTCCGACACGCAGCAATCCGGTACTGTCCAAGAAAGGATTCAACCGCACCAAGGGTCCCTTCAACTTGGGCTTACTTGAGCGCAGGGCTTTCAGCTCCGGTTCAAACTCTCGCTGTTGCGTCACTCGCAACCAATGCAAAAGAGCGTCTTGCCGCTCTTGTGGGGCGAGGACCGGAGACAACAATTTCTCCTGAGGCTGGCGACAATTTCGCACAAAGCGCCTCATCCAAGCAGTCACGCCGAGCAACTTATCAAGAGAACTGTAGCGGTCTAACAAAAACTCCATCTGCGGAGCCGCCACCGTCTCCACGGCGTGAACACGCATGCCTAGGTCTGGGACTCTGGCCACAGCCGGGGTGGCAGGCCATGAGCGCTCAGGCCGTAACAACCATGATGGACTCCACCATAGGTGGTGGTCCACTAACTCAGGCGCCTCGCAGCCGCGGGAGGCACAATCTGCGGGGTTCAATTCGCCCGGTACGTGGCGCCAAATCAACGGGGCCTTTGAAGTCTGAATTTGTGAGACCCGGTTGGCCACAAAAACCTCAAGGGTGTGGACTGAACTCTTCAGCCAACAAAGGACGACCTGGCTGTCAGACCACGCAAATATCGACTCCAAGTCGACACCGTTTCCCAAGGTGTCGGCAACATGATTGAGTAGCCGTACTAAGAGAGTGGCGCCGGACAACTCCAACTTCGGAATGGTTAGCCTAGTCCGAAGGGGGGCGACCTTACTCTTGGCCGTAACTAAGTGTACGGCGACAACGCCTGCTGCATCCACCGTTCGGATGTAAACGGCTGCCGCGTATCCGCTTTCGGACGCGTCACAAAAGCCGTGCAGGGAGGCTTTAAACTTTCCCGAAGGCAGCATTTGCCTCGGTATACAAACCCGATTGACGTCGGGTAGGGATGACACGAACCTCACCCACTCTCGTAGGAGGCTACCAGAGAGGGGCTCATCCCATGACAATTCCGCAGCCCAGAGCTCCTGTAGGAAGCACTTCATCGAAAACACTACAGGGCTGAGCCAACCGTTCGGATCAAAGGTACGGGCTACAGTAGACAGCACCGTGCGTTTAGTCCAGACCTTTGGGTCTGGCAGTTCCAATCTATATGTGAACAAATCCGGGACTGGTCGATACTGGACTCCCAAAACAGACAGCATGTCTGGAGTCTCCGGATTTTCAAAGAGGAGCGGCTCTTGCTGGTGGTCCTTAGGCAAATCTGCCAATAGGTC
The DNA here is from genome assembly GCA_949710035.1 of Crambus lathoniellus. Taxonomy (NCBI): domain Eukaryota; kingdom Metazoa; phylum Arthropoda; class Insecta; order Lepidoptera; family Crambidae; genus Crambus; species Crambus lathoniellus. The sequence goes on from CATIXG010000007.1 coordinate 39,602, forward strand.
CGGTGAGTTAGACAGCCACTTCCGCAACTCATAGCCACCAGCCCTCAAGAGCGCAATCAGCTCATCACGTAAGACGAGAGCCTCATCTAAGCTCGAGGCCCCCGTGCAGATATCGTCGACAAATAAGGCCCCCCCCTCAATAAGAGCAGATGCCCGGGGATAGCGTAGCCGTTCACGCTCTGCGAGCTCCAAAAGCGAACGGATCGCCACAAAGGGGCTCGACCGCAAACCATAAGTGTTGGTGTTCAGCTCGTAAGCCAACATCGGATCCTGGGGATCCTCACGCCAAAGGATGAGCTGGTATCGTCTATCCTCCGGGTGAATCACGGTCTGTCTGAACATCATGCGGATATCGGCCACAAAGACGACAGCGTGCCGGCGGAAGTTGGTCAAAACATCACAGACATCGTGATGCAACTTCGGCCCCGCATGCAGACACTGATTCAACGACACTCCGGTTGACGTGGGCGCTGAACCATCAAAGACCACGCGGATCTTCCCATTGGAAGTCTTCAAAACAGCGTGGTGTGGCAGGAAGTAATGTTCCACATTACGCCAGTCCAACTGCGAGATGGACATGTGCCCAAGGTCCAAATACTCCCGCATGAAGTCTATGTACTTCTCCTTGAATGCGGGATCCCTGGCCATCCTACGCTCCATGGACAACAATCTCTTCTCGGCCATCGGTCGGGAGCTCCCTAAAGGAGGGCGAACCGCCAAGAAGGGCAAGCGGGTAATCAAACGACCCGAGAGGAGGCGCCCAGTGTTGTTCTGGTAGAACAATTCGCACTCCTCGGCTAACGGATCCAACCGCTTGGCAGTGGGAGGTTCCTCCACCTCCCAAAACTTTTGGAGAACGTCGGACAAAGTAGAACCGACAATGGTCTGGCGGTCTACCGACGGGGTCTCTGGTGTCTGTGGTACCTTTCCCATCACCACATGACCCAGCGACGAGGACAAGGCGACAAGATCGGCTGTCTGCAAAACTCGCTTGCTTCCACACAGTACACGACCGAGGACATCCGCACCAATCAACAAGTGTATTGGGCCCGGTCGGTGGAAGGAAGGATCAGCCAAAGCCAGTCCAGACGTCAGCTCAATCGTGGATGGCGGCACTCGCACTTGCGGGAGTGGTCCAACCACCTTATCAAATACTATCGCCGAAGCACCGATCTTCGGCCTTGGCGTGAAGTGGGGGGAGAAGGAGAACTCAACTCGACCAATCGGATCAGGGATCCGCGAGTCTCCCACCCCCCGTACCGCTTCGTGATGCGGCACAAGCAAAAGACCCAGCTGTCGGACAAGCCACCTGGACATTATGCACCCCTGGGCACCTGAGTCCAAAAGGGCACGCACCGTGACAACATTGCCCTTAGGTCCCCAAACATTCACGGAGGCTGTTGGCAACAGCACAAGCTCCGGAGGGGTGGTTGGGTCCGACAGGGGCGCTATTAAAAATTTTGGGGGGGTACTTGTCCCCCTCGCGCCTGAGTCGGCGCGACAAATGTGGGACGCTCGTACCGGGCGAGCGAGTCCCAATCGGGTACATACTGGCCCCGACCAACAGCACTCCTAGGTGCAGGGTAATACCCGTGTGGGGCGTGCCTCGGTACATAGTACCCCAATCGAGGCCTCTCCATTAGGGGGGGGGAGTAGCAAATAGGGCCCGTGCCCATCGCCACCGTGGCGTACTCTTGTGGTACCCCCCTACCCCCGCCCGTGGCGGGGGCGTCTCTCCTATAGTTCCCCCTCTCCGGGGGGGACTGAACGGGGGGGCTAAGCCCCGCCGAATCTCTAGGGGACCGGTTCCGGGCTGCCGGGCCCCCGCCCGTGCGCGAGGAATTCGAACCCCGGTCGCTCCCGGCGTCCTTGCGGTCCAAACAAAGGAGGGGGTGATGCCTCCCTCCGCAAAGACGACAATCCTCGGTCTGGGGACACGCCGACTGCATGTGTCCCCCCAAACACCTGTAGCACCATTGGCGCTGTCTAGCAACGGCCCTCCGTCCCTCTGGGCGGAGGCCTCTAAATTTGGCACATTCGTGCACCACGTGCCTATCTCCCCTGCAATACCTGCACCGCTCACTCGGTGCGGGGGGAGGGGACTGCTGGAAGGCAGCATACCGGTTGGTCGGGCGACGGGTCTGTTCCCTCGCCGCCACCATACGACCAACACCTGGAACCGGGGCAGGCTCCAGGTGGTCCGTCACCCTACATTCGTCCTCCAAAAAACGAAGGAGGTCCGCGAAGGGCGGGAGATACGAGGCGCTGTCGCCTCCGTACCTCTGCTCGAAACGCCCCTTCATTTCAGCGGGCAATTTGGCGAGGACTATGTGCAGCAGTACAAAGGACCACTGATCCACCGGCAGGTCCAATCGCCTTAGGGAGTTGACCGCTGACAGTAGCGGGTTCAGCAACTCCCTCCGTAACAGGTGTACCCGCGTGATTCGCGGGAGGGCCAAAATCGTGGCCACGTGGGTGTCCGCCAGTAACCGGACATTCTGGTACCTGCTAACCAGAAGCTGGCGAGCCACCTGGTAGTTGTCGTCACTGATGAGCAGGTGCTGGATCACCGCGCTGGCCTCTCCTCGCAGGGAGGAGCGCAAATAGGCCAACTTCTCACTAGGGGATAAGTCCCGTCGTGAATCCACTAGGCTGTCAAACAGGTTAATGAAGCCCATCCAGGCTGACAGATCCCCATTAAAAGTGGGAATCTCCAATGTAGGCAATCGGCCTAGCAACGCCGTCGGGGTAGGTTTGACCTCCCCGCTCAAAACCGGCTCCCCCTTCCGAACAGCCAGGGCCCTCTCAGCCGCCTCCGTGAACTGGTCAGCCAGCTCATAGGCCTGGGCTACATCCTGCTCCAGCTGTTCCGACACGGCATCATCAGCTGGGGGTTTCTGCAAATAATACGCGCGACACTCCATGGCGTGGCGCTCCAGGTCTTGCAGCCGAGCTGCCAGCCCGCCATACCGAGCTAGCAACGCGCCTACCCGGTCGGCTCGGTCTATTAATGTGACCGCACAAGCAAGCCAACGCAAAGCTCCTTGGATGCCAGCCCTGGATACGGCGGTCGGATTCGTAGGAGCCATTTATAATCCGTTTAATAAACAAAGCAAACAAAGAAATATAAAAGTGGTAAACATCAACAAAAAAAACAATAGAAATAGGTCGCGTCACGATAATATAAAACACAAGTAATCTGTGCCGGCCGGCGCCTGGTCAATATTGGCCGCCCCGGGTTTGAGTGAACGTTGACAGCTATATGCGTGGTCAGAATTGGCCCCAACGGGGTTCAAGGGTTAAAATTCGGACGACATACACGGACCCTACTAGTTTCATAAATTATTAGCAACTTACCAATTTCAAGGGCTAACAATATAACGGTATAAACAAAACGTATAGGATTAACGGTATGGCATACCTCGCAAATCAACTACTAAACCGTTATCAACAAACGAAAACAAAACTATTTTTAATAATAATACTCGTAATTTAATACTACTAATAATTAAAACTAGTTCCACTTTTTTAACTAGGCAAGCGGACTCGGAACAAACACTAGTATGTGGTACTAATAAACAACACTTTCGAACGAAACTATTCGTCAAATAAACCCGGACACACAAAAAAAAATATACACATCTAGGCGAGTAAACTCGTATCAAATCACTAGTATGTGGTACTAATAAACACACTTTCGAACGAACTATTCGTCAAATAAATCCGGACACACAAAAAAAAATATACACATCTAGGCGAGTAAACTCGTATCAAAACACTAGTATGTGACAACAATTATATAAGTGTCTATCTATTATCGGATCCACCAAGTGAGAAACATTCGCTTCGAGAATTTACTAGAACAATTTCTTAGTACTTCAAATCGTCTCGGGATCTTCAAATACCCTCGAGATTTCAACAAAAAAAAAAATTTTTAGGTACGCTTTTTAGGTACGCTTTTTATTTTTACTATGAAATTTTATGTAGTTAATTTTAATATGAAAATTAATTATATCAACTAAGCTCTGCTACCAAAAATATGATCACGCACAATTGTGATGACCACATCTACTGTGTTCCACAGTTTATTGAAACGAAGGTTTCCCATGCAAAATTAAGTAAATTAAACTAATCCTACCTTACTAGAAAATAGTGTCCGTAATCCAGGGGGGCTGACGTTGTCTCGCCGGCGCGCGCGCGCCCTGGCAAAACGATCTCCACACAACCCCCGATGGGATACTCTTACAGCTAACACTCTTATACTACACAATGCCCTAATAGGCCGCTAAAACTTTCCCGGCGCTTTTCAAAGCGAACACACACGGGTTACAAGTCCGTACCCCGACCGGAGCCCTAGTAGGAGCAAAACGAAATCTCGGTCCCAATATGGGTAGGTAACTAGCGCGGCACGTCGCTACAGAAACACACGAACTTGTCTCACGGCTGCTTACGGCCAACTGGTCTGCACGCGGCCCGAGCGCATTGCGTGTCGCCCGTGACCTTGACAATGACAACGCACCGCTCGCAGCGCGGCGCGAACATCATGTCATTCATTATTAGTTTTAAAATGTACTTACATGTTTCCATTATTAATCTAATTAAATGTTAAAATGTCAAATTCATTAAAATAGATAAAAAAAAAAACATTCATTTAATTGTAATGGATAAAAGTTTCAATCAAGTTTTCGCGTCTAACCCACTTGAATTAAAAATATCTGTACGATAAATACTGGTTAGTAAAATACTTTTAGATTTCCAAGTCAATAAAGCCTACATTTTAAAGTCCAAACCAAGCCAAGTGTAAGAAATAATTACACATACACCTAGCTAGTAGAAGAACAAGTAGAAGTAGATAGAGTAGGGTTGCCATCACCAAACTTTGAAAGCCAGGATTTGAAAGTAGAAATACCAGGACATTTCGATTTAAAGCCAGGACGAAAACAGGACGGATGGCAACCCTAAGATAGAGTCATTATCACAGAACACGGAAAGATTTTTTCTTTACTTTCCATGTTCTGTGGTCATTATCATTGTACGTACTCTGTATTATCGGGCAAGATTTTTAGTATTACAGCCATTAACCAGAAGCAGCCAATTCACTCTACTTTTAAAAATTATAGGGTTGTAGTACGCATCCGCGGGATGTTAATCAAGTAAGGATGATAGCCCGCTGTGCGTCTAGATCCTCGGTGGTAGAACGACATGTTTCCATATTATATTGACTACCTGACGTCGAACCAAAAGCGAGGTCAGAACACCACATCTATACCGTCACCCATTCCACTGTAACAGCATAAGTCTATACACTTGCTACTTTATTCTCGAGCGTAGCCGTCGCCCGCACGACACGGGCCCTGTCAAATAAACACCGCCTGAAATATCTGTGATCCTGGTATACTGGTGCCATTTCGCGATGAATTTTTGTTTGGTTTTCGTGCTGTTCGGATATTTTTTTGCTTGGAGCGAGGGGATGTTGTATCGCCGTGACTCGGATAACCTCCTAAAGCCGGGTGAGTCGGTTTTGGTGTTACAACTTTTGTGTGCGCGATAGTTTTGAACTTACGAGTTGGTTGGTAAAATAAATAAGTTTTTAAGGAAGTTGTAGGTGAGATGAGTTAAGAGTCTCTGAAGTTTGGGGTGGTTATAAAAATAACTAAATTTTTTTTATTTATTAAATATATTTGGGTTGCTAATTTTATTAGAGAATTATAAGGTTCATGTCGAATAAAAGGAAACTGAAAATTATTTTTAAAGTTTAGATTTTTAAATATTGAAATATGATTAAATAGTCTTTTTGTCGCTTTTTATTCTTTAAGATAAAATATTAATTTTGTATAACATAAGTCCTACCCATAATTGCAGGTTTAGGCACATACATTTATACTTATCATTTTGCTGAATAAAAAAATGAAGCATATTATAATATAGAGTACTTCTTTTTTAGTTTTATACCTAGTACTTCGTTTTTAGTTTAATATTAAAAAGTCCGTTTAGCTAAATTCGTTGACCTTTGTTAATTACCAAGACCTATTCGGACCCTACACCCGTATGCTCTAACTAAACCCTTAGACAATTTATACCAGGCATGAATATTCTACCATTAAACATCCCAGTAGCAGGCAAGTTATTACATTCATTATATCATTAGCGAATTCCTTTGAGATACTACCTTTAGTTATTAAGCTTGCTACAATTGTAATTAGTAGGTTAACAGTAATTCGCAAAATGGGTCTTTGAAGATCGTTCCTAATTCAAGTTAGGGTGTAAAAAATAACAAAATGGGGAAAAGGTAATTACAGCTACACTTGTGAAAAATAAATAGTAAAAAAAATATCGTTTCATTTATTAATAATACCTACTTATTATTCCTATCTAAGTTTCAATGTAATAAGAATAGTACGCGCGTTTAAAAAGTGATTATTTTAGCTTTAATTTGATCTCAAAGGCAACCAATAAAATTAAAGTTCAAGGTTGCCAGTTAAGTTTACTCATGGTGGGCGTTGGATGTACTAGGAATATACCTACGTTGATGTATCAGAAATTAAAAATGAAGTACCTATAGGAAAAAGTCTACCGGTCTCAATTCAAAAATGCATTGTGAATGCAAAAAAAATCCTACTAATATTATAAAGGTGAAAGTTTAGATGTTTGGATGTTTGTTACTCAATCACGCCAAAACGGCTGAACGGATTTGGCTGAAATTTGGCACAAGGATACTTTGTAGCCTGGAGAGGAACATAGGCTACTTTTTATCCCGGAAAAGTATCACATTCCCGCGGGATAACGTCGTGTAGTCCACGCGGGCGAAGCCGCGGGCGGAAAGCTAGTAATATATAAATTAAATTGATATTGGACACCATCACATACGTTGTTCTAATACCTAAACTTAAGTAGCTGTACCCCTAGTATGAGTTTTGATAGTTTTCGAACAGTTTGATGGTATCGTTTTGTTTTCATACATTTCACACTAGCGCCTCTAGCGGAAACTATTACAAACTAAAAATGGCAGTATGAGTTGAATCGAGTAAAAGTTTTCGAAAACTTTGTAAGTTTTCGAGTAGTTTTTGATAATTTGGTAGTATGAGTTACTGGTTTGACATCTAACCTATTTTTAGAACTTTTAAGGGAAATCTAATATGAAAACTATTTAAATAAAAATCGGAAGCAAAAGTACTTTTAACATGTATTGAAAATTTAATGATAAAATTAAATACAAAATGATAGTCGATTTGATAACAAGGTTCGGTGTTATCTAGCGCACGTCTCTCGGCCAAATAGGCTGTTGTCCAGTCCTTGTCATCTGAGGAAGGGGGGCGAGGGGGTCCCATGGCTGGTGACATCATGCATGGTTTCAGTAACATCAGCAGTTTGTTGCTAACACGGCCTCTCCTGACGGAGGAGCGTCCTCGATGCTCTCTTGGTCTGTTGTCCTGGCTCCGGCTGAAGTTGTCCCTTGACCAGGTTGGTCATCGGTCTCCTGCAGAGTAAATACAATCGATTGTAAGTAAATACCATGGCAGTACCTCCAACGTTATCGAGGGTTTAGGGACCGATATTTTTGTTTTTCAATGCGCTTTCATACATTTCCACGTGATACTTTTTTTTTTCAAACAAAACATTTTGTTTACATCTATTCCCTGGTAGGTACATGAAACTATTTCGATGCCATCAAGGCTTTACTCGACAACTGAAACACTAAACCGATGCCTTAAAGGGCCTTACACGGTAAATGGGCATAACACGTATTCCGTTGCCATTGAGGCCTTACACGCGAATACTAACTTATCGATGCCAATGTAGGCCTTACACGATAGACAGCCTCCCGTTACCACAAAGGGCTTTACACGCGAAAACTAACACATCGATGCCAATCTAGGCCTTACACGATAACACTATGAAATGCAATGCCATTAAGGCCTTACTTGCTAATACAGCCGTAACCTAACTGCCGACTCTATGCAACTCTAGGCCTTACGACAGCCCGATCTTAATAGGTTTTTAATACAGGAGGTATCAAACACGAACTCCTTTAATATTCACAAAGATGTTTTGTTTTGTGTGAAACGCCAGTATAACGTGATCTCGAAATTCGTTCCTCCTAAAATAGCCGGCCAGGCCGAGGAATTGCCTGACTTGTTTTACTGTGCTAGGCACAGGTGAATTTGCTAGTGCCTCTATTTTTTGCACACTCGGCCGGACCTGACCATTACCAATCGTTCTTCCTAGATACTCTACTTCAGTAGTAAGGAAAGAACATTTTCGTAAATTTATAGAAAACCCGGCTTATTTATCACTGCAGATAAGCGCTCTTTTTCATCGCCGAACAACGGAGTGTTTATTGAAGTGAGCTGAGTAGTCGACTTACTATGAGTCACATTATTTACAATAGAACTGTTTCTAACTATTCGCTGAGAGTCGCTCGTACGGATGTAAGCGATACCTTCCCTATTCAAAACATCCGTGCCGATAAGAACCGGCGCACTAAGATAATTGCGTGGTACAACATAAAGATCTACCTCTAGAGTAACGTCGCTAAACTCTATGGGCAAAGTTACGAAACAATCGGATCGCATTTCTACTCCGCCTAAACCGCGTAATATCTGGACACTTGAGTTCGTTCGACGAGAGAAATGCTTAACAAGGTCACTTGAAATTAGTGAAATACTAGACCCGCTATCAATCAACACGTCAGTGGGAATACCACTTATTACAGCTGTTACAATATCGGTTTTATTTTGATGGCATTCTGTTTCGCGGCAAAAGTTTATGTTTGCTTTATTTCTCGTTTCCGATCGTTCCTTGGCAAAACATCTATCATCACTATGGCCTATCTTCTTACAAAATGAGCACACGAGTTTTGCTGAAAACTTATTCATAGACTCCGGGTTAATAATCGATTTGCCTTTATTCGCGTCATCATCGATTTTAATTCGTTTGGGACAGTGTTTCATTTTATGTCCCGATTTTTTTGCAATTATAACAACGCACAAGTGTACCTGTATTTTGGGCTGGACACTTATGTCGATTAGAGGATAAATCATAGACATTGCGGTCCGTGCGTGCGCCTATGTTACTGTTGTTAGGTACACTCGCACTCGTACGACAAGGTTTCGCATAGCTCGATAAGAACTCCACAATTGTTTCGGGTGTCAATTTCGCGTTTGTAGCGGCCGCTCGTATTTGAGGGTCTTTTATGCCACGTACGATTACATCACACAATATATCGGTACTTAATCCTTTTACAATTCGTAGCCGTAACAAAGACTTTCGCGCGTATTCTGCATATGTGAAGTACTTATCAGAATCTTTGCTCATTACATCAAAAAGTATATTTGCAACGTCAATGCGGCGTGGACAAAGTGATCTAAGTTCCAATTTAAAATTAGACCAGTTACGATCGTTACTGGTCCACTCGCGCAACCATGAGCGTGCCTCACCTTTTAACGATAATCCCACACGAGCAAGGCACTCTTTATCATCCCATTGGTTTTGCGAGCGAGCAACGTCCACTTCGTCACACCACGCATCGATGTCATGAATACTGGGATCAAAATCGGACACATAATAATGGTTTGATCTCACCGGATTTATGGTTCTCAGCGCGTCGATGAGACGCTCCGTGACGTCCGCTGACGCCGCCTGCGTCCGCCTGCGTCCTGTTTCCGTGTTGTCAGCGACGCTCAGGGTGCAGCTGTTTGGTCCGGCGTGCACAGGAAGTGGCGGAATGGCTCCACCGTCCCGGTCTGCGCTGGAGGCGCTGATCAGGTCGGCACTGGGGGCACCGGTCGGAGCTGATGCCACACTGGCGGGGGTGCCGGCGCGCTGCTCCAGTGTTGCGAGGCGGTTCAGGATCGCTTCCATCGTCGCTTCCAGTCTACCTATATTAGGGACAGAAGCTGGCGAAGACGTGCGCTCTCGCGATTTCTTATTATTTTTGCTAGACATGACCGGAAATTAAATTCAAAATGGCGGGAATATGCGGCCTTTTTGGCGTTCAATTCCACATCTGATTTTAGAACTTTTAAGGGAAATCTAATATGAAAACTATTTAAATAAAAATCGGAAGCAAAAGTACTTTTAACATGTATTGAAAATTTAATGATAAAATTAAATACAAAATGATAGTCGATTTGATAACAAGGTTCGGTGTTATCTAGCGCACGTCTCTCGGCCAAATAGGCTGTTGTCCAGTCCTTGTCATCTGAGGAAGGGGGGCGAGGGGGTCCCATGGCTGGTGACATCATGCATGGTTTCAGTAACATCAGCAGTTTGTTGCTAACACTATAGTAAACGGAAACGAAAACCAAAACTTTTATAGTTTTCTTCGTCACTGAAAATTACTTAGTGAGTTCATAGAAATAATTGTTTTTAATGTGAATTTATGTGAAAATACTGAAAATGAAGTATTACAAAAAGTGGATCCGTCTCACAACTAGCTCCGATGGGACTCGAACGCGACCTTTCGCTGTCCGGGTGAATACTATAACCACAGAGCTACGGAGTCGCTAAGTAGCGGAGCAACTCATTTTCAATAATAAAAATTGCATTGCGATGGCAAAAAATAAAAATAAGAATAATCCCTACTAATATTATAAACTAGCTTTCCACCCGCGGCTTCGCCCGCGTGGACTATACGACGCGACGTTATCCCGCGGGAACGTGATATTCTTCCAGGATAAAAAGTAGCCTATGTTCCTCTCCAGGCTAAAAAGTATCCATGTCCCAAATTTCAGCCAAATCCGTCCAGCCGTTTTGGCGTGATTGAGTAACAAACATCCAAACATCTAAACTTTCACATTTATAATATTAGTAGGATAATAAATAGTAGGTTAAGTAGGATGCAATGCGAAGATTGTGTATATTTTTTGTTTGTTTGTCTGTATGTTCCGTTTTCATGTCAAAACGACTGAACAGATTTTGATAAAATTTGAAACGAGATAGTTTCGAGACCTTAGGAAGGACATAGGCTACTTTTTTCCGCGGGAATAAGGTTCATTCACATGGGAAAATCAGTAGATACTAATATTATAAATGTAAAGTGTATTCGTTTGTCCGTCTTTCACAACAAAACGGAGCAACGGATCGACGTGATTTTTGGTATGAGGATAGTTTGGGAGCTAGAGTCAAAGGCTACTTTTTATCCCGGAAAATATCACTATCCCATGGGATAACGTCCACGCGGCCAAAGCCGCGGGCGGAAGGCTAGTGTGAATATAATGTGTTAAAATGCCCGATGGTATTTCGCCTTTACATTTCTATGTAGCACATTAAGGACTTACAGCGGCTTTCAAAGATCACAAAGAGAGAACTAAGGTATGTTTATTTCTCATCTATGTTGATTGACTTTCTTTTGACCAATATAGGTACCTATACATAAGTATAACAATAATTAGAATTTTGCTTTTTCGGTGCTGTCTGCGTTATTGTTCTATGAGAACGGAGACTGCCAATGCCAACGGGTGGTTGGGCTGGCTAACCACTTTTTGCAAGAAGCTATGAGTGGATTTATCAGCAAGGTTACTACAGCCCTTACCCACCCTCAAGTCATTCACTTAAGACAAGCAAGGAGGCAAATCAAACAAAGGAAAATGAAAAAACTTATATATTGTATAAATTTATGTTTATATACTTATAGACTACAAACTTAGTTCCTAATCTTCTTTATTTCAGATGTCTTATTCATGGTATTTCTTGCTTCGTAGGTTGTGTGGATGCCTGCAAAAGCCTGCATGCAGGGCCACCTCCTGTTCCACTGATAGAGCGTTGGATTTTGGCTGCCTTCCATTTGTATTGCCACATCTTTACATGCAAACAGAAAAACCAATAATTATTAAACAAACTTGTCAACATGCAATGATGTTTTTATTGACATGAAAAACCATACATTAGCTACATACCTTTGTCCACTTTTCAGCCGGCTTAGAACTGCCGGTTGTGTCCAAATTAGGGACACTTGTAAGTTATAACCCCTTGTTGTGGGCCGTTACTCATCCATGGGAGTCCTCACCAAATTGATTTAAGACACCATTTCTGAAAAATTAAGCAATAATGTAAACCGCTTTTATATAGACAAATGTTTCAAGATATTTCATACCTATTTAAACAATATTGGATTAATTTTCTCGGTCGAGATTACGTGTTAGAGGTATTTCATATCTTCTAGTGTAAATATCTTGTTAAATAAACCAGTAAATAGCATTTAAAATGCAAAAAATATGTGAAACATGAGTTCGTACAAAATCTGTTAATTACCTTTCCATGATCACAACATGACCTCAAATTGCGAAGGAATTGTTCGCGACATATGAAGAACAAACTTCAGACACTGAGAATTTGTTAAATTATGTAATAAGTAATGTATTTTCATTTATTTAGTCTGAAAACCACAAAACAAACAACACTGACTGACGTTTTGAACTTAAAACTATAAGGAAAACGTCATAGTATTTGAGTGTTGCGTCTTTATCTATTTTGTAGTGTAGAAGTGAGAAAAAGTATATAGATTCACTCTATATCGTTCGTTCATTCTATCGTATAGTCGATGGTCGATATAGTTTAAACTACAGTCACTCATACTACCAATGATGTAGTAAACTGAAAGTTTGGCGTTTAAACGAAAACTATCGTAGTTTAGGTTTTAGTAAAACTCGTACTAGGCCTACTGAGCTGTCTTATGGAAAATTGGAAACAACGACGGGTATTACCCATAGTCTCTACTATGTCTGTGTCTGTGTCTCTGACACCAAAGAGTACGCGCTACTAAAGAGTACGCAGTGTATTTAGTAGTTTTACTGTGCGACAAGGATCTTTTGACACGCGGTCGAAATGGGGACTTACTCTTCTCTAGTTATTCAATCAGCCAACTAGCGCTCTTGTCAATGTTATCCAAGTGCCAAAATATGATCCTTGTCGCATATGACTAAACGCACTGCGTACTCTTTGGTAGCGCGTACTCCTTGGTGTCTCTACCCTATATGTGGCAAAACCCGTCGTTGTTTCCAATTTTTTTCAGACCTAAGGAAATATTGAAAAGTACATTTTCTATATTTACCCGATCGGGAATCGAAGCCGGGACCTCCAGAAATAGCGCATACTTGAAAACCGGTGCGTACACCACTCGGCCACGAAGGTCGTCAAAGCAGCTGTAGGTAATGATTAAGTCTAAGGGTAGGTACATCATCATCAGATAATTATTGTTACCATCCCCAGTTTACCGATGTCCAACAATCTTGGATCATTCATTCAATAATTCTGGAGAGCATTCGCCCGGACAGTGTAAGGTGGTGGGCTCGAGTCCTATCAGAGCTATTTGTGAGACGGGTCGACTTTTTCTTATACTTCATTTTCAATATTTTCAATCTTGGATAGTTAAGGCAAAGAATACTATAATATTACGTTAAGGAGTATTGGCTACAAGTTATTAATATAAACTCTCGCTATTCAACAATATCAACTTTAACTCACTCGTTAATAAAGATGAAACTTTAAAGTAATTAATACCATAAATAGTTTGAAGTACCTGTATCCATGGTTTCTTAGAGTGACGAAGTATTTAACTATAACTTTTTATCGGTAACACTTTATTACTATACTAACTGGCACCGAAACAGTGAGAATATTGAGATAAAATATAGGCCTTTTCACTTAGAAAAAATTAAGATTTCTATTGGTGACTCAATTCAATAGTTCTAGAGAAAATCTCTAAGATTGAATTTTTTATAGTCGTCAATGGTAAGTTATTCGTTAGAAACTTGTTTCATTGCTTGCTAAGACAATTAGAATGTAAATCATATGATTACCTTGAACTAAAGAACCAATTTATAAAACACTGCTAATTATTAAAACACGTGTGAATGGCATTACAATTTAAAACTCATTGTTTCTTTTATAAGAAGCCACATAATTTGTTCGGCAGCCCATCTAAAGAACGACCTTCGCGAAAGTTTCTGAGCTTTCATAATTGAATAGGAAGTGGACCAAATTGAAAGAACAACTGTTTAAATACTTATAATAACTTGTGTCGAAAAAAGTAAAAAACAATATTTTAAAAGTTGTCGTAACTGTTTTTTACTTTTTTAACTATACAATTTACAGTACCTATAGGGAATCAGAACCAATCTAAGGGAAACCTTTTTCAACTGATGATGTTTTAACTAACAGTCAAAAGCGTAATATACTTACTACACATGCAGTACTACGTCGCTCAAGGTTAAAACTTAAAGCTTATCGTGTTCCCGATAGGCCTGAGATGGATGATATTATATTTAGGCTGTAAATAATTAATATTTACAAATTATTTTAATTGGGCACGTGTCGCGATGCGATGGTTCATCGATTCTTTGGTGCAGGGCAAAGTAATACTTAAGGTGTATCGATGAGCTCAGTGGCGCCACCAATGGAAATAAATCAATTGCATTTTATTAAAGGCTTGGATTAAAAGTTTCGGTTATTTCGCGCAAATAGAAGAGCAAAATGCAATATTTAATTGTTTTTGCATGGCCTCAAATATGAGCACTAAGTTATGGATCTCGATATTGCCAAGTGTGGCCACTTTTGGCACTATTGAGATTCACGACTTATTGCGTAAGTTTGAGTTCTCAAAAGTATATTTATAAAATGCATTCCACTCTTTCACCTGCGCGAAATAACCGAAACTTTTAATCCAAGCCTTTAATAAAATGCAATTGATTTATTTCCCTTGGCGGCGCCACTGAGCTCATCGATACACCTTAAAGCTTGTCATGTTTCCGATAGGCCTGTGAATCCTCTGATCATATATTTAGGCTGTAAATAACGGCAAATGTATGACCGGGACACTAAACAATTGCAATTAAATATAATAAATTTGCATGAGTCACTTGAGTCAATGCAAAATAAATATTGTACTGCGCAGAAACAAATTGATGAACACATCAAATCTGCCACAGAGTTAGTTGAACTCTGCAAATATAACGCGGAGAGATATGACTCTTTAATAAATAGTCAAATTGATACTTGTAATGATTTCTCTAAAGAGGAAAACATAATTCGGACACCTCAGAGCCCCTGTCATTCATTAACCTGCATAGAGACCTTAAAAAGTAACTATTGCAAACAGTCATTTAAATCAGCTACCTCATGCAAGTCAAAAGACACAAAAACGATTGTTTTCTCAGATAAACTGGGACAAGGTCTAGGAGTAACGATGAAAAATATATATAATAGAAATGTTATAAATGTATGTACACCTGGGAAGTCTTTTGAAGATATTGTGCATAGTTTATCTTTGTATGAAATAGATAGTTTGACCAACATAATTATTTTATGTGGCGACAGCTCCCAAGTTAGGAAACGTGAAATCTTGATGAATATTAACTTTTTATTGAAACTACAGTCTGAAACCGGCTGTAAATTAGTAATTAGCTCATTTCCTTACGCGAAAAACCTAACTAGGGAGCAGAATCAGCATATATATGAGTTAAACTCATATTTGTTCAACTTGATAAATTGTCATAGTGACAAGGTTTTATATTTTGATATTAATAATTTTATTAATAATTTTATTTTGACATCGGATACTATGTATCTTGCAAATAGGTTTAGGACAAAAATAGCTAAATTGTTAGCTTTTAATTTACAAGACACCTTTCAAGGTGGCAAGCCAAAGTCTTTTGACTCTGATTTTAGTAGCTTACCTACTAATAATAATTTAATTAATTTAAATAATATAAACACTTCTTTACAAAGTGAAAACGTCTCTAAATCGGCTTTAAACTAAAACATAAGACAACAGCCAAGCCCTCTTGCCTTAACGTATTATGTCAAAACATTCAGGGCCTGTCTGGCAAAGTTTTAGAGTTAGAATTATTTGCAGAATGTAATGACATTCATGTCATTTGTATAACTGAGCACTGGCTGAATCATTGTGATTTGTCATGTAGTGTGAATAATTTTCAGTTAGCAAATTTATTATCTAGGAAGACAACAACGCGTGGCGGCTCTCTAATTTTCGTAAAAAATAATATAAGCTACAGAGAAAGAAAGGATATTGTAAACCTTTCTATAGAACGTCATGTCGAGCTGTCATGTGTAGAATTAAAAAGCTTAGTCATTGTATGTGTATACCGACCACCTAAAGGTAATTTTGAAACATTTGAATCGGTGATGGAGGATGTGTTGAATAAGTTAAAGTTAAAAAATAAACCAATAGCAGTATGTGGCGATTTTAATGTTGATATTCTCGAAAGCTGTGCATTGACTACACGAATATTAACTTTGTTCAATTCTTTTAATTTAATTAATCAGTTCTTGGAGCCCACAAGGGTAACATCTCATTCAGCCACTTGCATAGATAATGTTTTTTCGGAGTCTGATCCGACTAACAAACTAGTCGTTAAAAATATTACATCCGACCATACGG
>CATIXG010000008.1:0-26156 GCA_949710035.1 Crambus lathoniellus
AGGTATAGGTACTCAAAATTACATAGTAACAACATTTAGTACTTACCTACTTATAACTACAATTTTTTTATATTATAATAAAAGTTCGATCAACAATAACACAAGATGGAAAATTAGTTTGCTAGCCATCAATCGACTAGCAGTTTTTGTACAATTGGAATTAATGTTTACTTATGTCGCAGGCGGATGGTTGAATCCGCCGGCTGGTTAAGGGCAGGCGGTAAGTGAAACGCGTAAAACAGCTTTCGGGGTTTTAAACTTGTAACATAGAATTATCGACAGAAATTACTTTAAAAAATATAATAGTGAACAGGAAAAGTTACTTTACAATAACACCGTGGAAAATTTTTAATATTTAACTCACGTTAATGGCAAAAAAATCGCAAACTTCACTAAAAACAGCGAAATCAACGTTTTCTGTTTTAAAGATATTGTTAAAGAATAAAAATATTTTTAATAATATTTAATGTTAAATCAAATGGCAATGAAACATAGAATTGATTCACCGCACGATATTTGCCGTTTTTTATTTTATATTGGGAACAATCTGGCTTCAAACATTGTCAATATTAAAGCGCGAATTGCTCATACATTTTCGTATGGAACGCGGAAATAAATAAAATATTGTATAAATACAAGCCACACCGGGGGTAAAATTCAGTAAGCCCGCTGATTTCAAGGTGAGAGCACGTCGCTTTTTCCCAGCTCCTGAGCTACGAAAATTACGAAATCAGACTATCTCGACGGGTCCCAAGAACAAAGTCGTATCTACTAGAATTCTAGTTGCCAGTACGCAGCTTTATGTTGTGTGCAATTTAAAATGTGAGTTAATTAGTCTAAAAAAATGAAAGTTTTCGAAACATTCCAGTAACGGCAGTTTGTTTACTTTATTTATTTAATTATCTTGTTCTAATAATAATTTTAATATTTATTTCTATGAAAATGTCTTCTTATAATATAATCAGCTTTTGTTATTCGGAATAATCTAGTACTTATCTGTAAATACGACTTTGTTTTATGGAATCTT
The DNA here is from genome assembly GCA_949710035.1 of Crambus lathoniellus. Lineage (NCBI taxonomy): Eukaryota > Metazoa > Arthropoda > Insecta > Lepidoptera > Crambidae > Crambus > Crambus lathoniellus. The sequence goes on from CATIXG010000008.1 coordinate 1,028, forward strand.
TATCGATTTAAGTGTATATGCAATGTTATACTTCGTAATTTTTCTAAGATAATTATAATCGTATGTTGGTTTTTTCTTTCAAAGGTGGGATAAATAAAATTAAAAAAATAAAATATACAATTTCAATTTAATACTTTTATTAATCTTGTCAATGGTATAATGAATCAAAAACGTAAAACATTTAAAAAAACTTTTCTTGAAACAAAACAGCATTTTACTTCTTTCTTATTAAGTATACAACTTATAATCACAGATTCGTATACTTATCCTACTTCCTACTTATATTATAAATGTGAAAGTTTAGATGTTTGGATGTTTGGATGTTTAGATGTTTGTATGTTTGTTACTCAATCACGCCAAAACGGCTGAACGGATTGGGCTGAAATTTGGGACATAGATACTTTGTAGCCTGGAGAGGAACATAGGCTACTTTTTATCCCGGAAAAGTATAACATTCCCGCGGGATAACGTCGTGTCGTCCACGCGGGCGAAGCCGCGGGCGGAAAGCTAGTAACTAATATAATAAAGAGGAAAAATTTGATTGTTTGTTTGTTTGAATCGAATAGGCTCCGAAACTACTGGACCGATTTAGATAATTCTTTAACCATTGGAGAGCTACATTCTTCCCAAGTGGCATAGACTTTATTCTATCCCGATATACCCACGGGAACGGGTACCACGTAGTAATACCAAACAAAAGGTTTTTGCTCGCAACAACCTTCTAAAAAAACTGATGTCAACTAATTGGGATGCAGCGCCTAAGGTTCTGCGAACAACTGGCCTAGCTCTTAGTTTTTCTGCAGGAGAATTCGCTTGTCCTGTCTGGCTGGAGCCGGTCTGCACACGCAAAGCAGGTGAATATAGCATTAAACGACTCATGCCGAATTATCACAGGTTGTCTCAAGCCGACTCCGGTACAAATGCTATACCCACTAGCTGGAATCGCGCCACCCGGTTGTTCGCAGAACCGTAGCGAGTTCCATAGAAAGAGCCAAACTTGACTCCGATCCACGGCACCCAATGCATGGCTACGTACCAGTGCCCCAAAGGCTAAAGAGTCGCAATAGTTGTTACAAGTGCGTCAAGCCTGTTACCACGGAGGCCTCTTTAGCCAAAGTTAAACTGTGGAAAAACTGCTACTCTTCCACACCCATTTATTTATTTATTTATTTACCCATATGTGCTCATCCAGGTAAAGCTCCCTCCTGGCCTTGAACTTCCCAGATCAGTATGGAGATCTTTAAATAGACTTCGTACCCAAGTTGGTCGAAGTAAAGACAATCTGTCCAGATGGGGCTTCACCAGTAACACGGATCTCGCGTGCAGGTGTGGTTACACTCAGACCATGGCCCACCTCATTGATTGCTCTACATGCCCGGAGACCTGCACGCGAGATGACCTCATGTTGGCTGCAGATAACGCCGTGAGAGTGGCACAGTTTTGGGCCAACAACATATGATTTTGTACTTGTCATTGACACGTTGAAGAAGAAGAAGACTAAGGTAACGGAGTAACTAGCTGACAGCAGGGTTGAGAAGTGTCATCGGTAGCTTGCAATTGATGTTGTGATAAATCTATAGGATCATTGTTATCAAAAACATAATTCCATACTTCTGCCATGTCTTCTCTAATATTGCGTGCTACTGGTGGCAAAGGAGCTCATAGCGGTGTCACATTAATCTTCAGGTTCTGTAATGAAATAAGTTTTTATTAAAAAATTCATTTTCATGACAAGCTTTTTTGCTGATTGTACTTAAATATTGTATTGTCATCTAAACCAAACCTGTATACAAAATTTAAGCTCCATCGGAAACTGGGAAGTGAGTCAAATTAAGCTTGCAAAATTTGTCCCCCACTAACTAACATACTAACTAACTAAACATGGCAAGTTAATAAAAAGCTAAATTCGGATTCGTTATTCGTACAACGACTCCGTAGCTCAGTGGTTAGAGCAGTCGCCCGGACAGTGAAAATTGTCGTGAGTTCGAGTCCCATCGAAGCTATTTGTGAGACGGGTCGTTTTTTCTAATACTTTATTTTCAATCACGTTAACGTTCATGGTACAAAATACCTTACTTATAAGGAATATAGTTATGATACTGAAGTTTAATAGAGTTTAATATTTAGCAAGTTTTTAGTAGAATAAAATCGTATAATCAATGTAATTCCAAAAAACAAAAACGGTAATTTAAATACGACAGTTCTTTTTCGTTATTTTTCCATAGAACAATGTCCTATCTGCACATGCGATGGTAAATTTTAAATGCATTTTTGACGAACAATAACTTATGTGAAAATAATTTGTTAAAAATAAAATATTTAAATATCAAATGCTATTAAGTTCTTTTCAGAATATTCTATGAACAAAATTTCAAAATAAAGTAAAACACGATCTTACAATACTTTTTCAAATTTCGTAGAACAATATCCGAAAATCACAAACGACGGTTATTTATATTTTTTGGTATTTTAAAAGCAATAAATCTCGATATTGAAAAAACAACACTTAACTGTTAAAAAAATATTGAATTTGAAAACTAAAACCTTTACTTACCTAAATTGAAGTTTCCATCGTGTGTATTCCTATTCGGAGTGTAATCGACGTTATCATTATTATCAAAATTTAGGCCTAAATCCAAAATTCTTCTCTTTCTTGATAATGAAAACATTGTAATATATGCACTAATTAGTGTATTCACACTTTAAATTTATATTTTATCGCGAAATGTAGTGAAACAGTTCCGCACTATCAAAACGACCGCCACTGCAGAGAACAAACCCGCATCTGATCTTAGATCGCGGCGCGCGAGATGCGATGTGGGAAGAACAAGTTTGTATATACCCATACATTATTGTTCGTTGGATTACATTTCTCATAAGATGATGTTCGATTGGTTTTATCATAAAGTAAACGTATGACGAAAAAAATAATTACATTTCCGTATAGCTATTGTGATAACAAATACATTAAAATAGTAAAAACGGTTTCGTCTTATATTTCCATACGACTTTGTTCTTGGGACCCGTCGATCTGTACGCAAACTCTTTGAGCGGTGGTAAAGAAAAGGTAGGTAAAGTCAAATTTTCAAAAATCCGGCGATACCTACCAATATCGGAAGATAATTAGTTTTCCACTCAACAATTTATTTGGTACGTCATCACAACAGATATCTGGTCAAATGCTGGAGCCAGGAAGTGGCATGTAACCACTTCGAGTTTGGGCTTGTTTGAATCGTCTTGATAGAAACTCTAGTGCCAAACAGTTTCGAAGGTCATGCTGGAGTCAGGAGGCGGTTGATGGAACTCTTCAACGACTCAACGTAACCACTTCGAGTTTGGGCTCTTTTGAATCGTCTTGATGAAAACTCTTGTGCCAAGTAATTTCTAAGGTCAAATTCTGGAGCCAGTAAGTGGCTGATGGAACTCTTCATAAATTCAACGTAACCACTTTGAGTTTGGGCTCGTTTGAATTGTCTTGATAAGAACTCTTGAGCCAAGTTGTTTCCAAGGTCTATTGCTGGAGCCAGGAAGTGGCTGATGGAACTCTTCAATGATTCAACGTAACCAGTTTGAATTGTCTTGATGTGAACTCTTGACAAGAAAATAGGAACGCAATATTAAAAATATCAAAAAATCCAAGATGGCGGCCAACTTTTTTGTTTATGGGCCGATTTTGATCAAACGCGATTTATGGTACTATTTTGATAAGAAAACAGCAACGCAATATTAAAAATATTAAAAAATCCAAGATGGCGGCCAACTTTTTTGTTTATGGGCCGATTTTGATCAAACGCGGTTTACGGTACTATTTTGATAAGAAAACAGCAACGCAATATTAAAAATATAAAAAATCCAAGATGGCGGCCAACTTTTTTGTTTATGGGCCGATTTTGATGAAACGCGGTTTACGGTACTATTTTGATAAGAAAACAGCAACGCAATATTAAAAATATTAAAAAATCCAAGATGGCGGCCCACTTTTTTGTTTTTGGGCCGATTTTGATGAAACTCGGGTTTCGGTACTATTTTATCAAGAAAACAGCAACGCAATATTAAAAATATTAAAAAATCCAAGATGGCGGCCAACTTTTTTGTTTGTGAGCCGATTTCGATGAAACTCGGGTTTTGGTACTATTTTGTCAAGAAAACAGCAACGCAATATTAAAAATATTAAAAAATCCAAGATGGCGGCCAACTTTTTTGTTTGTGAGCCGATTTCGATGAAACTCGGGTTTTGGTACTATTTTGTCAAGAAAACAGCAACGCAATATTAAAAATATTAAAAAATCCAAGATGGCGGCCAACTTTTTTGTTTGTGAGCCGATTTCGATGAAACTCGGGTTTTGGTACTATTTTGTCAAGAAAACAGCAACGCAATATTAAAAATATTAAAAAATCCAAGATGGCGGCCAACTTTTTTGTTTGTGAGCCGATTTCGATGAAACTCGGGTTTTGGTACTATTTTGTCAAGAAAACAGCAACGCAATATTAAAAATATTAAAAAATCCAAGATGGCGGCCAACTTTTTTGTTTATGGGCCGATTTTGATCAAACGCGGTTTACGGTACTGTTTTGATAAAAAAACAGCAACTCAATATTAAAAATATTAAAAAATCCAAGATGGCGGCCCACTTTTTTGTTTATGGGCCGATTTTGATGAAACGCGGTTTACGGTACTATTTTGATAAGAAAACAGCAACTCAATATTAAAAATATTAAAACATCCAAGATGGCGGCCAACTTTTTTGTTTATGAGCCGATTTTGATGAAACGCGGTTTACGGTACTATTTTGATAAGAAAACAGCAACTCAATATTAAAAATATTAAAAAATCCAAGATGGCGGCCCACTTTTTTGTTTATGGGCCGATTTTGATGAAACGCGGTTTACGGTACTATTTTGATAAGAAAACAGCAACTCAATATTAAAAATATTAAAAAATCCAAGATGGCGGCCCACTTTTTTGTTTATGGGCCGATTTTGATGAAACGCGGTTTACGGTACTATTTTGATAAGAAAACAGCAAAGAAATGTTAAACATATTAAAAATCCAAGATGGCGGCCGACTTTTTTGTTTGTGGGCCGATTTTGATAAAACTCGGTTTTTTCAATACTTAATACTCAATACTCAAACATTTTATGGCATACCACAATGTAAATTAAGATGTGACGATTTTGTACTATTTTGACAAGAAAACCGTTCTTACTTAACACAATGTAAAAAAATACAAATGGTCAAGATGGTGGCCGTTTTTTGTTTTTGCTTCTCTCTTTTCGCTTATTAAAATGTAACAGGTTTTTATTTGAAAGCTTGAGACAGAGTCAAGTATCATCATCATCATCATGTCAAGTAAAAGATTTAATTAATTATTAATTTGCTTTAACACAAGCACAGTAAATTACGACGTAACATCCTTTGTAATTTACTGTGTTTTTGACAGCTGTAAACCCTATTTAAAAAAATAAAAAAAGTTAATAAAATAATAATTGATATTAAGTTACAGAGTTTGAAAATAATGATTGTGACATGGGATGATTTTGATATATAGACGAAGGCGCTTTAAAGGTAAAGAAATATGAATCGGCTTATTCCAAATCTGAGTATTTTTCTTTAACAAAACTTCAACCCATTCAAACGTCAGGAGTAGGTCAAATTTACTTTGCAAAATTTCATGGCAGACAGACAGACAGATACAATTATAGCTGCAACTAAATAAAACATGTAATATATTTTATTTTGATACTTCTAAAATGCTAACCATAATTATTTATTTTATTTTATTTCGCAATACACTAAAATGTACCTGCCACATTTTAATTTTGTTACAACCCTTCCGTAATTACGGAAATACCTATACAGACGTCGGTATCAACTAACTTCAAGGGCGTTGGCCTACTATATAAAAAAATGGTTATACTGTGGTAATTGTAACATTTATGTATATATAAATGCGTTGCTGTTTTCTTGTCAAAATAAAACCAGAAACTGAGTTTCATTGAAATCGGCCTGCAAACAAAAAAGTTGGCCGCCATCTTAGATTTTTTAAACTTTTAACATGGCGTTGTTGTTTTCTTATCAAAATAGTACCGTAAACCGCGTTTCATCAAAATCGGCCCAAAAACAAAAAAGTGGGCCGCCATCTTGAATTTTTTAATATTTTTAATATTGCGTTGCTGTTTTCTTATCAAAACAGTACCAAAAACCGTGTTTCATCAAAATCGGCAATGAAGTATGATTGCAACATATTACACAAACAAGATGTTTGCATTATCGCGCATTTACAGAAAATTGGAACACACGCGTAGCATTCTCAGCAATCTAGAATAAGATCGCTTACTAAGATAATGTATCTTTAATTGTACTCAATATTATTATCTCAATATACATCTTGACACCGAACAAGTCACATCTCTTTTATTACCTTAGCCTCGGTAAAGCGTCATACCTCTTCATGGCGACCCTTTGCCAACCGAACTTATAAATTTTTGCGGGAAAATCATTACTACATGGAGCAGCAAAGCAAAATTTTCAACACCATACTAGCAGCAGTCTTCGTTGCGGTGCTATTTGGCTCTACACTTCTGTTCATCGCATTACTTGGGAAGACAAAACAATAATATGGGAGCACCACAAAGTAAAGAAGAAGTTATCATCGCACAAACCGCCAGCGGCGACGCCCAAGCAACGCAGAAAACTTCAAGCCAGCTCACTACAACAGAAATTTTACTATCCGTCATACTGCTTCTCATCGTTATACTCATCATTTACGCCTGCATCCGGAAAATTTGGGACCGAATTGTCAACCGACTCCGTAGAGAATTCAACAGCGCAGTTCTAAGAAACACAATATCTTCCGTGGAACTGGCAACGACGTCGACTCAACCATCAACGTAGACCAGGAGGTGTCCAGGGTAGAAACCCGGCCCATTGTACGAGGGGCAAGGGAAATCCCAGCCCGATCTTCAGTTAGCTGTTTCAAGCGGTCCAGGAACCCATCTTAGAAGTCTGAAGATTCTACACACTCAAGGAGCATGAGAAAACCCCCAGCCCGCAGCCCCAGCCCCCACACGCCACGCCGGTCACCACATACCTACTCATCGTGCAGAGACGTAATTATTTTATTCGCGCGCTATAATGCCACCGTAAGTCGTAAGTTATTTTATACCTAAACGTTTTAAATAATATGTAGGATTACATTTTTTTCTTATTAGATAATGTCATTTATTATTTCCGATTTAAATGAATTGCATAAGAAACTATTGTATATTAAAGATAATTTAGTAAAACTAGGACCAGATAGACGTCAAAAAGAGTTAGGTTTTACGAAATTTAATGAAGCGAAACTTGAATACGCGAAATTAGAGTATATTTTAGCTCAAGTACATAATTTAGTTGAAAAATCGGAGGTATCAACTAAAGATATAACTTTAATTAATAAAATAGCAAATGACATTCAGATCATTTATGACAAAATTATTTCTTTAGAGACTTTAAGTGTTAGTAGTATTTCAAAAATGGCAGAAAAAGATAAATTTGACTTGAAGACAGCCATTGCACTTTTACCAACGATGACAGGTCAAGAACACGTCACTAAATCTCTAATTGATGGTATACAATTATATAGTTCAATGATCAGCGATGCTACTCATGGGTTACTTATTGATTTTGTGATTAAAACTAGGCTCTCTCCTAGCGCAAAATTACGTTTAAAAAGTAGTTATCCAACTATTAAAGATTTAATTAGAGATATGAATACGCATTTGATTCAGAAAAAATCTGCTGTTGCTATCCAACACAAATTACAAAACTGTCGTCAAGGTCATAGGTCGATCGAGTCATTCGGCTCGGAACTAGAACAACTTTTTGTGAATTTAACCATAGCACAAGCGGATGACGACGCTACTAAGTTTGAAGTATTGCGTCCCATTAATGAAAAGGTCGCAATCAAGCGCTTTTCAGATGGATTAGTGAATCAAAAGCTTAGTACTATCATAGCATCACGTCACTTTGATTCTTTACCAGAGGCTATAAGAACTGCCCTAGACGAGCAGTCAATGTCTACCAGACACGAGGAAGTTATGAACATTAAAAAGTTTCATACTCGTAATTTCTCACGCACACCTACTAATTATCCGCGTCAGCCAAGTAATTATTCTAATAAATATAGTTACTATAATAGATTTAGCGCAAACAATAGGTACGCTGCCGGAAACACGAGACCACAACAAGGTAAGTACATGTCGCGAGACTCCCGCGCCGCGCAAGGAACACAATCACGTTCACGTGACCGCGGTCGGCCGAGCCCGCGCCCGCCGCGCTCAGCTGTGCCTTTTCAACGTGTGCAGTACGCTAGCCACGAGCAATCGACCAATAGTGAGTCACAAGCGCGTTCTGAGCCCCAGAACGATAATAATTTAGATTTTTTTCGTTCCTACTGAAAATTATGTTTTAAACTACAATAATAGTAGTACCGTAACTTTTAACGTAAGTAATAGCAATATCGATCTTTTAGTCGATAGCGGAGCAAGCCTTTGTGTTTTAAAATACGAATGGTTATGCGATTATCCGAAGTTATTGAATTTAATTACATTTGAGAAGTTAGTTATAAAAGGTGTTAGCGGTAAACTAGTATCTGAAGGATATATTTACTTAGATTTGTCTTATAATGGGTTAGTTTTTAGAGAAAAAATGTATGTGTTTAAAAATATGTCTTGTTCTGCAAATGGTATTTTAGGTGATAATTTTTTGAAACGCTATCAAGCTATAATTAACTATAAAGAAAATACTTTGCTTTTAACTAAAGATAGTAATTATGTGTCTATACCTATATTGAGTCACTATAGACATTTGATACCGCCACGATGTGAGGTAATAAAATATATACCTACATCGTTAGGCGACGATTGTGTTTGTTTATCTAAAGAGATACAGAAAGGAGTTTTTATAGGAAGTATAATAGCGAAACCTTGTAATGGTCGCATGCCAGTAAGGATATTAAACACCACTGAGAAAGAAGTTGATCTAGATCTTACCGATTTAGAGACTTTTTCATTGAATGATTTTGAAGTCTGTAATTTTGAAAAAGAGGAGGTTTCTGTCGATCGTGTAAAAACATTATTAGGATTATTAAATTTACCTGAACTGAATTTAGAAGAAAAACGAAGTATTGAGAGTATTTGCGCTAAGTACGCAGATGTTTTTCATCTGCCAGGCGACAAACTCTCTTGTACAAACCTAATGACCCATAATATAACTTTAAAACCTAATGTCTCGCCAGTTTATGTCAAGCCACATAGATTACCGTTCGCACTAAGGAAGGAAGTTCAGAAACAGATAGATATTATGCTCGAAAATGATATTATAGAAGAGGCTACGTCAGAGTGGTCTAGTCCCGTCTTGCTTGTACCGAAAAAAACAGATAGGTCAAACGAGAAACAATGGCGATTAGTTATAGATTACAGGCAGTTAAATAATCGTATTGAGGACGACAAATTCCCTTTGCCTAATATAACTGATATCTTAGATTCGCTTGCAAATAACATTTATTTTTCAAAATTAGACCTTTCGCAAAGCTATTATCAGTTATCTTTAAGCGAAGATTCACGAAAGTACACAGCTTTCACTGCTGGTGATAAAATTTTTCAGATGAAACGCTGTCCCATGGGTCTCCGGACATCTGCGAGTGTATTTTCACGTCTTATGACTATTGCAATGTCAGGCTTAAATTATAAAAAGGCTTTTATTTATTTAGATGATTGCGTAATTTTCGGGAAATCTATAGAAAACCACAATAAAAACTTAATTAGTATACTAGAGAGATTTAGAAAAGTTAACTTAAAATTAAATCCTATGAAGTGTGAATTTTTGCGAAACGAAATAATATATCTAGGACACAAAATAACTTCTGATGGAATTTTACCAGATGAAAGTAAAATTGCAACCATGCAAAACTATCCAGTGCCGATGAACTGCGACGATGTCAATCGTTTTGTCGCGTTTGCAAATTACTACAGACGATTCATACCGAACTTTGCAAACATTGTTTATCCTTTAAATCAATTAAGAAAAAAGAATGTACAGTTTCTATGGTCATCAGAGTGTCAAACGGCATTTGAAAAATTAAAATCAGCATTAATTCAACCCCCTATTTTATCTTATCCAGATTTTTCAGAAAGTAACATCTTTCGGCTACAAACAGATGCTTGTAAGACAGGTTTAGGATCTGTTTTATCTAACATGAACGGTCAAGTAGTCGCGTATGCGAGTAGAAACCTGAAACCCGCCGAGACGAGATATCCCATCATAGAATTAGAACTTTTAGCAATTGTTTGGTCTGTGAGACATTTTCGCCCTTATTTATATGGACGTAAATTTAAAATTATAACAGACCACAAACCGTTAATTTATTTATTTAACTTGAAAGACCCAACAAGCAGACTTACTAAATTCCGATTATTCCTAGAGGAGTATGATTTTGAAATAGAGTATGTTCCAGGACGAAACAATGCAGCTGCAGACGCATTGAGTCGCATACCTATTACATCTTCTACTTTAAAATCATTACATCAAAACACAGTATCAGTTTTAACTAGAGCACAAAGTAAAAAATTAAAAACCCCCACTGATTCTTCTTCAGAGAGCTCCACCAGCACTAGGCCTGATCAACCTATTGCGGTAGAACTTCTCAAGAAACCCGATGACGTAACTGAATTAAGTTTTAATCAATTAAAGTTTGACAATTATTCAAAGTCTAAAGATAGCATTATTTCTAATGCAAGTTGTTACGTTTACGTACCTTCGCAATCAGCGATATATCTGAGTACCCGATCGTCATCTACCCCAGAGGTGTTAGCGAGGGACTTAGAGTCATTATGTCAAAAAATAGGCATACATGAGGTACTTATTATTAAAGAAAAATGTAACGAGAGTAAAATCAAAAGTCTTGTACAAGCAACAAAAAGAATTAACTCTGTTACCCCGCGCTTTCTCATAACAAAAAATATATTAAGAATATATGATAGTGAACAAAAAAGAGTAATACTAAATGATTTCCATCTATTACCTACCAGCGGACACGCAGGAGTTAATAGAATGATGAACAACATTAAGCAATATTATTTTTGGCCAGGTTTGAGTAATGATGTAAAACTTTTTGTTAAAAATTGCCATCAATGTCAATATCATAAGCATAGTAATAAACATATTAAGCAGCCCTTAACCATAACATCAACAGCCCACTCATCATTCGAAAGAATTAGTTTGGATATAATGGGTCCACTCGATGTTGATGACTATAATAATAAATATGTATTGACATTACAATGCGATTTAACCAAATTCGTTGAAGCGTATCCATTACCTAGTAAAGACTCGGTCACAGTTGCTCAATCTTTTACCAATAATTTCATTTTACGTTATGGTATTCCTAGAGAAATATTGACTGACCAGGGAACCGAATTCATGTCATCAGTGATGTCCGAAACATGTTCTCTATTACATATTAAAAAATTAAATTCTACGGCGTACCATCACGAAACTGTAGGCGCTTTAGAAAATACTCATAAAACCCTAGGAGCTTTTCTGAGAATCCAGTGTAATAATTATAAACATAACTGGAGCACCTGGATTCCATATTGGTGTTTTTCTTTTAATACCACAGTGCATAGTGAAACTAAATATACGCCTTTCGAATTAGTTTTTGGAAAAATTTGTAACCTTCCAAATAATTTACAATCAGAAATCGACCCCTTATATAACTATGACAGTTATCCCCGAGAACTTAAGTATCGTTTACAACAAGCGCAATCCGACGCACGACGTAACTTGATACAATCTAAAGAGAAAAGAAAATTATTGTATGATAAAACTAGCAATAATGTTACCTATCAGTTAGGCGATTTGTTATTATTAAAGAACCAAGTAGGAAATAAATTAGATAGTATTTACAATGGCCCTTATAAAGTTTTAAGAGATATGACGTCTAATGTAGAAATTTTAAAAGAAAATAAAGCTATAATTGTGCATAAGAATAATACCAAACCATTCAATAAATAACTATTTTATTTGATACGTAATTATAAGTATAGGTACTTAATTACATACCATGTTACTTAACACTTTGTTATTGTTATGATTAAGTGTAAAATGTGAAGCTTCCGTTTTAATTCAATACCATTTCAATTCGATACCATTTTAATTAGATACAATTTTAATTAGGTATATTGTTTATATTGTAAAACGTTTTTGTATTAGTACGATTTAATAAATGAAATAGTTTTAACTTTGCTATGTTGATAATGTTTAAATTTTGTTTACTTATTTTACTTAAGTAATTAAATTTTGGTTAAGTTCGTTAAAGTCAATGTTACGAGTCTGTTCCTTTTTGCAGGGAGGGGATGATCCTTCCACTTTTTCAGGGGAGATGAAGTATGATTGCAACATATTACACAAACAAGATGTTTGCATTATCGCGCATTTACAGAAAATTGGAACACACGCGTAGCATTCTCAGCAATCTAGAATAAGATCGCTTACTAAGATAATGTATCTTTAATTGTACTCAATATTATTATCTCAATATACATCTTGACACCGAACAAGTCACATCTCTTTTATTACCTTAGCCTCGGTAAAGCGTCATACCTCTTCAGCAAACATTAAAAAAAGTTGGCCGCCATCTTGGAATTTTTAATTCTGCGTTGCTGTTTTCTTGACAAAACAGTACTAAAACCCGAGTTTCATCTAAATTGGCCTACAAACAAAAGAGTTGGCCGCCATCTTGAATTTTGGAATATTTTTAACATTGCGTTCCTGTTTTCTTGTCAAAATAGTACCACAAACCGAGTTTTATCTAAATCAACCTACAAACAAAAGAGTTGGCCGCCATCTTGGATTTTTTAATATTTTTAACATTGCGTTCCTGTTTTCTTGTCAAAATAGTACCACAAACCGAGTTTCATCTAAATCGGCCTACAAACAAAAAAGTTGGCCGCCATCTTGGATTTTTTCATATTTTTAACATTGCGTTCCTGTTTTATTGTCAAAATAGTACCACAAACCGAGTTTCATCTAAATCGACTACAAACAAAAAAGTCGGCCGCCATCTTGGATTTTTTAATATTTTGAACATTGCGTTGCTGTTTTCTTGTCAAGAGCTCTCATGAAGACAATTCAAACGAGCCCAAAAATGAACTGGTTACGTTAAATCGTTGAAGAGTTCCATCAGCCACTTCCTGGCTCCAGCAATAGCGCTTGGAAACTACTTGGCAAAAGAGTTCTCATCAAGACAATTCAAACGAGCCCAAACTCAAAGTGGTTAGGTTGATTTGTTCAGGAGTTCCATCAAACACTTCCTGACTCGAGCATCAGATCTTGGAAACTACTTGGCACAAAAGTTCTTATCAAGACAATTCAAACGAGCCTAAACGCGAAGTGTTTATGTTGAATTGGTGAAGAGTTCCATCAACCACTTCCTGACTCCAGCATCAGACCTTCGAAACTACTTGGCACAAGGATTCTCATCAAGACTATTAAAACAAGCCCAAACTCGAAATGTTTACGTTGAATTGATGAAGAGTTCCATCAGCCACTTAATGGCTTCAGAATTTGACCTTGGATACTGCTTGGCACAAGATTTCTCATCAAGACGATTCAAATATGCCCAAACTCGAAGTGTTTACGTTGGATAGTTGAAGAGTTTCATCAACCACCTCCTGACTCCAGCATCAGACTTTCGAAACTACTTAGCAGAAGAGTTCTCATCAAGACTATTCAAAGAAGCCCAAACTAGAAGTGTTTATTTATTTAATTTATTTAATTTATAAGGACACCAGCAGTGCATGCATTATTACATTATAATGTTAAAAATACAAAATTGGAAAACAAAAGAGATCTGATGCATACACCTTTGTAGGTGACACAACATTGTCAAGGAAAAAATCAATATAAATAATTTACAAAAAGTTCAGTCAATATTACATTAATGTCAAACTTAAAATTATCTGGAACATGATAAAATATTAAATTAAATTCGGAATTACAAAACATAAATAATAACATAATACAATCAAATAAATTAATAAAATCAGAATAGCAGAAATAAATATAAAATGAACTAATCTATAATGTAGCTGTTGATTGGTACAAAAGTCTCAGCAGTATAATTCGAAATCGCCGATACGGGTCATGAAATATATCCACCTTGTCACACCCACTACTAATGCTGTTATAGAGGTTGCACATTCTCGCAATAGGAGCATGAGAGCCTAGGTTGGTTCGGGAGGAAGGACCACGAAGAAGTTTTGAAATCGGAGCACGGGGCATATTATAAGGCACTGAAATAGAAAAGTGGCTAAGCAGTTCACTACAACCCCTTAAACCATTAACTATTCTGTGAAGTAAAAGTACATCATGGGCATTACGTCGCGTCTTTAGTGATTTCATATTGAAAAATTTTAGTCTATCATCATATGGGCACCTATGGGACACACCCTGGGAGATAAAAGCAAGATGTCTCGCAAAAGAACGCTGAATGCTTTCCAGTCTCTGTGAATGCACCGCATAAGAAGGGTTCCAAACCGAACTTGCATATTCCAAGTTACTGCGCACAAGTGAATTATACAGTAAAATCTTAGTCCCAGTGTGAAAACCCTTTGTGCTTCGTTTGAGAAAACCAAGCATTTGTGCCGACTTGGTCACGATATTATTAATATGGGATGTAAACTTTAGTTTGGAATCTATTGTCACGCCCAGATCAAGTATTTCAGCAACCTCGGTGAGTTGCGTTCCCAGAAGACTGTAGCTAAAGGAATGAGGCACGGTTTTTTTCGTGAATTTGATGCTGAAGCATTTCTTTATATTAAGAGTCATCTTATTGGTGGAACACCAGCTGCTCAACCTGTCCAGGTCACTTTGCAAGAGCAACGAGTCAGCATTACAAGACACTTCCCTAAACAACTTCAAGTCGTCGGCAAACAATAAGACTTTACTGTGTTTAATGACACTAGGGACATCGTTAACAAATATAGAAAATAGTATGGGTCCCAGGTTCGATCCCTGAGGTACACCGGAACTGGCGCAATACATGCGAGAGACGAAACCATTTACTGCCACAAGCTGGCTCCTCCTCTCAAGATAAGACTTAAACCACATTAGTAGGGAACCATGTATACCACAGGCTTCCAATTTAGATAGGAGTATACTATGATTGACCTTATCGAAAGCACAAGAGAAATCGGTGTATATGGCATCAATTTGTGATCCCGCATCTACGTGTTGAGATAGATAAGATGTATAGGCAATCAAGTTAGTTTCTATAGAACGACCTTTACGGAATCCATGTTGTGAGTCCTTCAAGATAGGTTCAATATGACTCACAATTATTGGACATATAAGTAACTCCAGAAGTTTTGAGAAACACGGCAATATAGAAATTGGTCTGTAGTTGGCAACGTTACCCTCATCTCCTTTTTTATGAACTGGAATTACACGCGCTGTTTTCCAGGAACTGGGGAATTTGCCAGATTGTAGGGACTTATTAAAAATTATAAACAGCGGAAGGCTAAGAGACAAACCACAACGCCGCACAAATACAGGTGGAATACCATCAGGTCCCGCGCCCTTTCTTATGTCTAGGTCTTTTATTTTCTTTAATATTTCACTTTCAGAGATAATAATAGAGCTCACTGAACTGTGCACATCGCTCGCACTTTGAATAACAGGAGCACTGTTGATCGAGGTATACATTGAACAAAAATGATCAGCAAACAAATTAGCCAAGTCAGGACCAGTTTCAGCATAATTCTGACCCAGGTACATCTGCGTAGGCATGGTTGAATTCCCTTTACGATTATCTTTGATATATTTCCAAAAAGCCTTAGGGTTCTCATGAATACTACTTTCAAGACTAGACTTGTATTCCGTGTAACACTTTTGAGACAATCTTTGACATCGACTTCTAAGAATTTCATACTCGAGCTTGTCCCTAGGGTTTTTGTAAATGAGGTACCTTCGTCTAAGCTTTTCTTGTTCAGACTTCAACCTAACCAAAGCACGAGTAAACCAAGGTGGATGAGTGTATTTCGTATTACTACGTTTAGGAACATGTTTTGTAATCAATGCATTTAAGGTGTCTTCAAAAATCTCTACCATGGAATCAACATCGCTACAGTGTGAGAATTTTTCATACCAATCAACTGCAGTCAAATCCGCATTAAGGGCAGGCGGTAAGTGAAACGCGTAAAACAGCTTTCGGGGTTTTAAACTTGTAACATAGAATTATCGACAGAAATTACTTTAAAAAATATAATAGTGAACAGGAAAAGTTACTTTACAATAACACCGTGGAAAATTTTTAATATTTAACTCACGTTAATGGCAAAAAAATCGCAAACTTCACTAAAAACAGCGAAATCAACGTTTTCTGTTTTAAAGATATTGTTAAAGAATAAAAATATTTTTAATAATATTTAATGTTAAATCAAATGGCAATGAAACATAGAATTGATTCACCGCACGATATTTGCCGTTTTTTATTTTATATTGGGAACAATCTGGCTTCAAACATTGTCAATATTAAAGCGCGAATTGCTCATACATTTTCGTATGGAACGCGGAAATAAATAAAATATTGTATAAATACAAGCCACACCGGGGGTAAAATTCAGTAAGCCCGCTGATTTCAAGGTGAGAGCACGTCGCTTTTTCCCAGCTCCTGAGCTACGAAAATTACGAAATCAGACTATCTGTACGCAAACTCTTTGAGCGGTGGTAAAGAAAAGGTAGGTAAAGTCAAATTTTCAAAAATCCGGCGATACCTACCAATATCGGAAGATAATTAGTTTTCCACTCAACAATTTATTTGGTACGTCATCACAACAGATATCTGGTCAAATGCTGGAGCCAGGAAGTGGCATGTAACCACTTCGAGTTTGGGCTTGTTTGAATCGTCTTGATAGAAACTCTAGTGCCAAACAGTTTCGAAGGTCATGCTGGAGTCAGGAGGCGGTTGATGGAACTCTTCAACGACTCAACGTAACCACTTCGAGTTTGGGCTCTTTTGAATCGTCTTGATGAAAACTCTTGTGCCAAGTAATTTCTAAGGTCAAATTCTGGAGCCAGTAAGTGGCTGATGGAACTCTTCATAAATTCAACGTAACCACTTTGAGTTTGGGCTCGTTTGAATTGTCTTGATAAGAACTCTTGAGCCAAGTTGTTTCCAAGGTCTATTGCTGGAGCCAGGAAGTGGCTGATGGAACTCTTCAATGATTCAACGTAACCAGTTTGAATTGTCTTGATGTGAACTCTTGACAAGAAAATAGGAACGCAATATTAAAAATATCAAAAAATCCAAGATGGCGGCCAACTTTTTTGTTTATGGGCCGATTTTGATCAAACGCGATTTATGGTACTATTTTGATAAGAAAACAGCAACGCAATATTAAAAATATTAAAAAATCCAAGATGGCGGCCAACTTTTTTGTTTATGGGCCGATTTTGATCAAACGCGGTTTACGGTACTATTTTGATAAGAAAACAGCAACGCAATATTAAAAATATAAAAAATCCAAGATGGCGGCCAACTTTTTTGTTTATGGGCCGATTTTGATGAAACGCGGTTTACGGTACTATTTTGATAAGAAAACAGCAACGCAATATTAAAAATATTAAAAAATCCAAGATGGCGGCCCACTTTTTTGTTTTTGGGCCGATTTTGATGAAACTCGGGTTTCGGTACTATTTTATCAAGAAAACAGCAACGCAATATTAAAAATATTAAAAAATCCAAGATGGCGGCCAACTTTTTTGTTTGTGAGCCGATTTCGATGAAACTCGGGTTTTGGTACTATTTTGTCAAGAAAACAGCAACGCAATATTAAAAATATTAAAAAATCCAAGATGGCGGCCAACTTTTTTGTTTGTGAGCCGATTTCGATGAAACTCGGGTTTTGGTACTATTTTGTCAAGAAAACAGCAACGCAATATTAAAAATATTAAAAAATCCAAGATGGCGGCCAACTTTTTTTGTTTGTGAGCCGATTTCGATGAAACTCGGGTTTTGGTACTATTTTGTCAAGAAAACAGCAACGCAATATTAAAAATATTAAAAAATCCAAGATGGCGGCCAACTTTTTTGTTTGTGAGCCGATTTCGATGAAACTCGGGTTTTGGTACTATTTTGTCAAGAAAACAGCAACGCAATATTAAAAATATTAAAAAATCCAAGATGGCGGCCAACTTTTTTGTTTATGGGCCGATTTTGATCAAACGCGGTTTACGGTACTGTTTTGATAAAAAAACAGCAACTCAATATTAAAAATATTAAAAAATCCAAGATGGCGGCCCACTTTTTTGTTTATGGGCCGATTTTGATGAAACGCGGTTTACGGTACTATTTTGATAAGAAAACAGCAACTCAATATTAAAAATATTAAAACATCCAAGATGGCGGCCAACTTTTTTGTTTATGAGCCGATTTTGATGAAACGCGGTTTACGGTACTATTTTGATAAGAAAACAGCAACTCAATATTAAAAATATTAAAAAATCCAAGATGGCGGCCCACTTTTTTGTTTATGGGCCGATTTTGATGAAACGCGGTTTACGGTACTATTTTGATAAGAAAACAGCAACTCAATATTAAAAATATTAAAAAATCCAAGATGGCGGCCCACTTTTTTGTTTATGGGCCGATTTTGATGAAACGCGGTTTACGGTACTATTTTGATAAGAAAACAGCAAAGAAATGTTAAACATATTAAAAATCCAAGATGGCGGCCGACTTTTTTGTTTGTGGGCCGATTTTGATAAAACTCGGTTTTTTCAATACTTAATACTCAATACTCAAACATTTTATGGCATACCACAATGTAAATTAAGATGTGACGATTTTGTACTATTTTGACAAGAAAACCGTTCTTACTTAACACAATGTAAAAAAATACAAATGGTCAAGATGGTGGCCGTTTTTTGTTTTTGCTTCTCTCTTTTCGCTTATTAAAATGTAACAGGTTTTTATTTGAAAGCTTGAGACAGAGTCAAGTATCATCATCATCATCATGTCAAGTAAAAGATTTAATTAATTATTAATTTGCTTTAACACAAGCACAGTAAATTACGACGTAACATCCTTTGTAATTTACTGTGTTTTTGACAGCTGTAAACCCTATTTAAAAAAATAAAAAAAGTTAATAAAATAATAATTGATATTAAGTTACAGAGTTTGAAAATAATGATTGTGACATGGGATGATTTTGATATATAGACGAAGGCGCTTTAAAGGTAAAGAAATATGAATCGGCTTATTCCAAATCTGAGTATTTTTCTTTAACAAAACTTCAACCCATTCAAACGTCAGGAGTAGGTCAAATTTACTTTGCAAAATTTCATGGCAGACAGACAGACAGATACAATTATAGCTGCAACTAAATAAAACATGTAATATATTTTATTTTGATACTTCTAAAATGCTAACCATAATTATTTATTTTATTTTATTTCGCAATACACTAAAATGTACCTGCCACATTTTAATTTTGTTACAACCCTTCCGTAATTACGGAAATACCTATACAGACGTCGGTATCAACTAACTTCAAGGGCGTTGGCCTACTATATAAAAAAATGGTTATACTGTGGTAATTGTAACATTTATGTATATATAAATGCGTTGCTGTTTTCTTGTCAAAATAAAACCAGAAACTGAGTTTCATTGAAATCGGCCTGCAAACAAAAAAGTTGGCCGCCATCTTAGATTTTTTAAACTTTTAACATGGCGTTGTTGTTTTCTTATCAAAATAGTACCGTAAACCGCGTTTCATCAAAATCGGCCCAAAAACAAAAAAGTGGGCCGCCATCTTGAATTTTTTAATATTTTTAATATTGCGTTGCTGTTTTCTTATCAAAACAGTACCAAAAACCGTGTTTCATCAAAATCGGCAAACATTAAAAAAAGTTGGCCGCCATCTTGGAATTTTTAATTCTGCGTTGCTGTTTTCTTGACAAAACAGTACTAAAACCCGAGTTTCATCTAAATTGGCCTACAAACAAAAGAGTTGGCCGCCATCTTGAATTTTGGAATATTTTTAACATTGCGTTCCTGTTTTCTTGTCAAAATAGTACCACAAACCGAGTTTTATCTAAATCAACCTACAAACAAAAGAGTTGGCCGCCATCTTGGATTTTTTAATATTTTTAACATTGCGTTCCTGTTTTCTTGTCAAAATAGTACCACAAACCGAGTTTCATCTAAATCGGCCTACAAACAAAAAAGTTGGCCGCCATCTTGGATTTTTTCATATTTTTAACATTGCGTTCCTGTTTTATTGTCAAAATAGTACCACAAACCGAGTTTCATCTAAATCGACTACAAACAAAAAAGTCGGCCGCCATCTTGGATTTTTTAATATTTTGAACATTGCGTTGCTGTTTTCTTGTCAAGAGCTCTCATGAAGACAATTCAAACGAGCCCAAAAATGAACTGGTTACGTTAAATCGTTGAAGAGTTCCATCAGCCACTTCCTGGCTCCAGCAATAGCGCTTGGAAACTACTTGGCAAAAGAGTTCTCATCAAGACAATTCAAACGAGCCCAAACTCAAAGTGGTTAGGTTGATTTGTTCAGGAGTTCCATCAAACACTTCCTGACTCGAGCATCAGATCTTGGAAACTACTTGGCACAAAAGTTCTTATCAAGACAATTCAAACGAGCCTAAACGCGAAGTGTTTATGTTGAATTGGTGAAGAGTTCCATCAACCACTTCCTGACTCCAGCATCAGACCTTCGAAACTACTTGGCACAAGGATTCTCATCAAGACTATTAAAACAAGCCCAAACTCGAAATGTTTACGTTGAATTGATGAAGAGTTCCATCAGCCACTTAATGGCTTCAGAATTTGACCTTGGATACTGCTTGGCACAAGATTTCTCATCAAGACGATTCAAATATGCCCAAACTCGAAGTGTTTACGTTGGATAGTTGAAGAGTTTCATCAACCACCTCCTGACTCCAGCATCAGACTTTCGAAACTACTTAGCAGAAGAGTTCTCATCAAGACTATTCAAAGAAGCCCAAACTAGAAGTGTTTATTTATTTAATTTATTTAATTTATAAGGACACCAGCAGTGCATGCATTATTACATTATAATGTTAAAAATACAAAATTGGAAAACAAAAGAGATCTGATGCATACACCTTTGTAGGTGACACAACATTGTCAAGGAAAAAATCAATATAAATAATTTACAAAAAGTTCAGTCAATATTACATTAATGTCAAACTTAAAATTATCTGGAACATGATAAAATATTAAATTAAATTCGGAATTACAAAACATAAATAATAACATAATACAATCAAATAAATTAATAAAATCAGAATAGCAGAAATAAATATAAAATGAACTAATCTATAATGTAGCTGTTGATTGGTACAAAAGTCTCAGCAGTATAATTCGAAATCGCCGATACGGGTCATGAAATATATCCACCTTGTCACACCCACTACTAATGCTGTTATAGAGGTTGCACATTCTCGCAATAGGAGCATGAGAGCCTAGGTTGGTTCGGGAGGAAGGACCACGAAGAAGTTTTGAAATCGGAGCACGGGGCATATTATAAGGCACTGAAATAGAAAAGTGGCTAAGCAGTTCACTACAACCCCTTAAACCATTAACTATTCTGTGAAGTAAAAGTACATCATGGGCATTACGTCGCGTCTTTAGTGATTTCATATTGAAAAATTTTAGTCTATCATCATATGGGCACCTATGGGACACACCCTGGGAGATAAAAGCAAGATGTCTCGCAAAAGAACGCTGAATGCTTTCCAGTCTCTGTGAATGCACCGCATAAGAAGGGTTCCAAACCGAACTTGCATATTCCAAGTTACTGCGCACAAGTGAATTATACAGTAAAATCTTAGTCCCAGTGTGAAAACCCTTTGTGCTTCGTTTGAGAAAACCAAGCATTTGTGCCGACTTGGTCACGATATTATTAATATGGGATGTAAACTTTAGTTTGGAATCTATTGTCACGCCCAGATCAAGTATTTCAGCAACCTCGGTGAGTTGCGTTCCCAGAAGACTGTAGCTAAAGGAATGAGGCACGGTTTTTTTCGTGAATTTGATGCTGAAGCATTTCTTTATATTAAGAGTCATCTTATTGGTGGAACACCAGCTGCTCAACCTGTCCAGGTCACTTTGCAAGAGCAACGAGTCAGCATTACAAGACACTTCCCTAAACAACTTCAAGTCGTCGGCAAACAATAAGACTTTACTGTGTTTAATGACACTAGGGACATCGTTAACAAATATAGAAAATAGTATGGGTCCCAGGTTCGATCCCTGAGGTACACCGGAACTGGCGCAATACATGCGAGAGACGAAACCATTTACTGCCACAAGCTGGCTCCTCCTCTCAAGATAAGACTTAAACCACATTAGTAGGGAACCATGTATACCACAGGCTTCCAATTTAGATAGGAGTATACTATGATTGACCTTATCGAAAGCACAAGAGAAATCGGTGTATATGGCATCAATTTGTGATCCCGCATCTACGTGTTGAGATAGATAAGATGTATAGGCAATCAAGTTAGTTTCTATAGAACGACCTTTACGGAATCCATGTTGTGAGTCCTTCAAGATAGGTTCAATATGACTCACAATTATTGGACATATAAGTAACTCCAGAAGTTTTGAGAAACACGGCAATATAGAAATTGGTCTGTAGTTGGCAACGTTACCCTCATCTCCTTTTTTATGAACTGGAATTACACGCGCTGTTTTCCAGGAACTGGGGAATTTGCCAGATTGTAGGGACTTATTAAAAATTATAAACAGCGGAAGGCTAAGAGACAAACCACAACGCCGCACAAATACAGGTGGAATACCATCAGGTCCCGCGCCCTTTCTTATGTCTAGGTCTTTTATTTTCTTTAATATTTCACTTTCAGAGATAATAATAGAGCTCACTGAACTGTGCACATCGCTCGCACTTTGAATAACAGGAGCACTGTTGATCGAGGTATACATTGAACAAAAATGATCAGCAAACAAATTAGCCAAGTCAGGACCAGTTTCAGCATAATTCTGACCCAGGTACATCTGCGTAGGCATGGTTGAATTCCCTTTACGATTATCTTTGATATATTTCCAAAAAGCCTTAGGGTTCTCATGAATACTACTTTCAAGACTAGACTTGTATTCCGTGTAACACTTTTGAGACAATCTTTGACATCGACTTCTAAGAATTTCATACTCGAGCTTGTCCCTAGGGTTTTTGTAAATGAGGTACCTTCGTCTAAGCTTTTCTTGTTCAGACTTCAACCTAACCAAAGCACGAGTAAACCAAGGTGGATGAGTGTATTTCGTATTACTACGTTTAGGAACATGTTTTGTAATCAATGCATTTAAGGTGTCTTCAAAAATCTCTACCATGGAATCAACATCGCTACAGTGTGAGAATTTTTCATACCAATCAACTGCAGTCAAATCCGCATTAAGGGCAGGCGGTAAGTGAAACGCGTAAAACAGCTTTCGGGGTTTTAAACTTGTAACATAGAATTATCGACAGAAATTACTTTAAAAAATATAATAGTGAACAGGAAAAGTTACTTTACAATAACACCGTGGAAAATTTTTAATATTTAACTCACGTTAATGGCAAAAAAATCGCAAACTTCACTAAAAACAGCGAAATCAACGTTTTCTGTTTTAAAGATATTGTTAAAGAATAAAAATATTTTTAATAATATTTAATGTTAAATCAAATGGCAATGAAACATAGAATTGATTCACCGCACGATATTTGCCGTTTTTTATTTTATATTGGGAACAATCTGGCTTCAAACATTGTCAATATTAAAGCGCGAATTGCTCATACATTTTCGTATGGAACGCGGAAATAAATAAAATATTGTATAAATACAAGCCACACCGGGGGTAAAATTCAGTAAGCCCGCTGATTTCAAGGTGAGAGCACGTCGCTTTTTCCCAGCTCCTGAGCTACGAAAATTACGAAATCAGACTATCTGTACGCAAACTCTTTGAGCGGTGGTAAAGAAAAGGTAGGTAAAGTCAAATTTTCAAAAATCCGGCGATACCTACCAATATCGGAAGATAATTAGTTTTCCACTCAACAATTTATTTGGTACGTCATCACAACAGATATCTGGTCAAATGCTGGAGCCAGGAAGTGGCATGTAACCACTTCGAGTTTGGGCTTGTTTGAATCGTCTTGATAGAAACTCTAGTGCCAAACAGTTTCGAAGGTCATGCTGGAGTCAGGAGGCGGTTGATGGAACTCTTCAACGACTCAACGTAACCACTTCGAGTTTGGGCTCTTTTGAATCGTCTTGATGAAAACTCTTGTGCCAAGTAATTTCTAAGGTCAAATTCTGGAGCCAGTAAGTGGCTGATGGAACTCTTCATAAATTCAACGTAACCACTTTGAGTTTGGGCTCGTTTGAATTGTCTTGATAAGAACTCTTGAGCCAAGTTGTTTCCAAGGTCTATTGCTGGAGCCAGGAAGTGGCTGATGGAACTCTTCAATGATTCAACGTAACCAGTTTGAATTGTCTTGATGTGAACTCTTGACAAGAAAATAGGAACGCAATATTAAAAATATCAAAAAATCCAAGATGGCGGCCAACTTTTTTGTTTATGGGCCGATTTTGATCAAACGCGATTTATGGTACTATTTTGATAAGAAAACAGCAACGCAATATTAAAAATATTAAAAAATCCAAGATGGCGGCCAACTTTTTTGTTTATGGGCCGATTTTGATCAAACGCGGTTTACGGTACTATTTTGATAAGAAAACAGCAACGCAATATTAAAAATATAAAAAATCCAAGATGGCGGCCAACTTTTTTGTTTATGGGCCGATTTTGATGAAACGCGGTTTACGGTACTATTTTGATAAGAAAACAGCAACGCAATATTAAAAATATTAAAAAATCCAAGATGGCGGCCCACTTTTTTGTTTTTGGGCCGATTTTGATGAAACTCGGGTTTCGGTACTATTTTATCAAGAAAACAGCAACGCAATATTAAAAATATTAAAAAATCCAAGATGGCGGCCAACTTTTTTGTTTGTGAGCCGATTTCGATGAAACTCGGGTTTTGGTAC
>CATIXG010000009.1:0-5000 GCA_949710035.1 Crambus lathoniellus
CCTAACCTAACCTAACCTAACCTAACCTAACCTAACCTAACCTAACCTAACCTAACCTAACCTAACCTAACCTAACCTAACCTAACCTAACCTAACCTAACCGAACCTAACCTAACCTAACCTAACCTAACCTAACCTAACCTAACCTAACCTAACCTAACCTAACCTAACCTAACCTAACCTAACCTAACCTAACCTAACCTAACCTAACCTAACCTAACCTAACCTAACCTAACCTAACCTAACCTAACCTAACCTAACCTAACCTAACCTAACCTAACCTAACCTAACCTAACCTAACCTAACCTAACCTAACCTAACCTAACCTAACCTAACCTAACCTAACCTAACCTAACCTAACCTAACCTAACCTAACCTAACCTAACCTAACCTAACCTAACCTAACCTAACCTAACCTAACCTAACCTAACCTAACCTAACCTAACCTAACCTAACCTAA
The DNA here is from genome assembly GCA_949710035.1 of Crambus lathoniellus. Lineage (NCBI taxonomy): Eukaryota > Metazoa > Arthropoda > Insecta > Lepidoptera > Crambidae > Crambus > Crambus lathoniellus. The sequence goes on from CATIXG010000009.1 coordinate 461, forward strand.
CCTAACCTAACCTAACCTAACCTAACCTAACCTAACCTAACCTAACCTAACCTAACCTAACCTAACCTAACCTAACCTAACCTAACCTAACCTAACCTAACCTAACCTAACCTAACCTAACCTAACCTAACCTAACCTAACCTAACCTAACCTAACCTAACCTAACCTAACCTAACCTAACCTAACCTAACCTAACCTAACCTAACCTAACCTAACCTAACCTAACCTAACCTAACCTAACCTAACCTAACCTAACCTAACCTAACCTAACCTAACCTAACCTAACCTAACCTAACCTAACCTAACCTAACCTAACCTAACCTAACCTAACCTAACCTAACCTAACCTAACCTAACCTAACCTAACCTAACCTAACCTAACCTAACCTAACCTAACCTAACCTAACCTAACCTAACCTAACCTAACCTAACCTAACCTAACCTAACCTAACCTAACCTAACCTAACCTAACCTAACCTAACCTAACCTAACCTAACCTAACCTAACCTAACCTAACCTAACCTAACCTAACCTAACCTAACCTAACCTAACCTAACCTAACCTAACCTAACCTAACCTAACCTAACCTAACCTAACCTAACCTAACCTAACCTAACCTAACCTAACCTAACCTAACCTAACCTAACCTAACCTAACCTAACCTAACCTAACCTAACCTAACCTAACCTAACCTAACCTAACCTAACCTAACCTAACCTAACCTAACCTAACCTAACCTAACCTAACCTAACCTAACCTAACCTAACCTAACCTAACCTAACCTAACCTAACCTAACCTAACCTAACCTAACCTAACCTAACCTAACCTAACCTAACCTAACCTAACCTAACCTAACCTAACCTAACCTAACCTAACCTAACCTAACCTAACCTAACCTAACCTAACCTAACCTAACCTAACCTAACCTAACCTAACCTAACCTAACCTAACCTAACCTAACCTAACCTAACCTAACCTAACCTAACCTAACCTAACCTAACCTAACCTAACCTAACCTAACCTAACCTAACCTAACCTAACCTAACCTAACCTAACCTAACCTAACCTAACCTAACCTAACCTAACCTAACCTAACCTAACCTAACCTAACCTAACCTAACCTAACCTAACCTAACCTAACCTAACCTAACCTAACCTAACCTAACCTAACCTAACCTAACCTAACCTAACCTAACCTAACCTAACCTAACCTAACCTAACCTAACCTAACCTAACCTAACCTAACCTAACCTAACCTAACCTAACCTAACCTAACCTAACCTAACCTAACCTAACCTAACCTAACCTAACCTAACCTAACCTAACCTAACCTAACCTAACCTAACCTAACCTAACCTAACCTAACCTAACCTAACCTAACCTAACCTAACCTAACCTAACCTAACCTAACCTAACCTAACCTAACCTAACCTAACCTAACCTAACCTAACCTAACCTAACCTAACCTAACCTAACCTAACCTAACCTAACCTAACCTAACCTAACCTAACCTAACCTAACCTAACCTAACCTAACCTAACCTAACCTAACCTAACCTAACCTAACCTAACCTAACCTAACCTAACCTAACCTAACCTAACCTAACCTAACCTAACCTAACCTAACCTAACCTAACCTAACCTAACCTAACCTAACCTAACCTAACCTAACCTAACCTAACCTAACCTAACCTAACCTAACCTAACCTAACCTAACCTAACCTAACCTAACCTAACCTAACCTAACCTAACCTAACCTAACCTAACCTAACCTAACCTAACCTAACCTAACCTAACCTAACCTAACCTAACCTAACCTAACCTAACCTAACCTAACCTAACCTAACCTAACCTAACCTAACCTAACCTAACCTAACCTAACCTAACCTAACCTAACCTAACCTAACCTAACCTAACCTAACCTAACCTAACCTAACCTAACCTAACCTAACCTAACCTAACCTAACCTAACCTAACCTAACCTAACCTAACCTAACCTAACCTAACCTAACCTAACCTAACCTAACCTAACCTAACCTAACCTAACCTAACCTAACCTAACCTAACCTAACCTAACCTAACCTAACCTAACCTAACCTAACCTAACCTAACCTAACCTAACCTAACCTAACCTAACCTAACCTAACCTAACCTAACCTAACCTAACCTAACCTAACCTAACCTAACCTAACCTAACCTAACCTAACCTAACCTAACCTAACCTAACCTAACCTAACCTAACCTAACCTAACCTAACCTAACCTAACCTAACCTAACCTAACCTAACCTAACCTAACCTAACCTAACCTAACCTAACCTAACCTAACCTAACCTAACCTAACCTAACCTAACCTAACCTAACCTAACCTAACCTAACCTAACCTAACCTAACCTAACCTAACCTAACCTAACCTAACCTAACCTAACCTAACCTAACCTAACCTAACCTAACCTAACCTAACCTAACCTAACCTAACCTAACCTAACCTAACCTAACCTAACCTAACCTAACCTAACCTAACCTAACCTAACCTAACCTAACCTAACCTAACCTAACCTAACCTAACCTAACCTAACCTAACCTAACCTAACCTAACCTAACCTAACCTAACCTAACCTAACCTAACCTAACCTAACCTAACCTAACCTAACCTAACCTAACCTAACCTAACCTAACCTAACCTAACCTAACCTAACCTAACCTAACCTAACCTAACCTAACCTAACCTAACCTAACCTAACCTAACCTAACCTAACCTAACCTAACCTAACCTAACCTAACCTAACCTAACCTAACCTAACCTAACCTAACCTAACCTAACCTAACCTAACCTAACCTAACCTAACCTAACCTAACCTAACCTAACCTAACCTAACCTAACCTAACCTAACCTAACCTAACCTAACCTAACCTAACCTAACCTAACCTAACCTAACCTAACCTAACCTAACCTAACCTAACCTAACCTAACCTAACCTAACCTAACCTAACCTAACCTAACCTAACCTAACCTAACCTAACCTAACCTAACCTAACCTAACCTAACCTAACCTAACCTAACCTAACCTAACCTAACCTAACCTAACCTAACCTAACCTAACCTAACCTAACCTAACCTAACCTAACCTAACCTAACCTAACCTAACCTAACCTAACCTAACCTAACCTAACCTAACCTAACCTAACCTAACCTAACCTAACCTAACCTAACCTAACCTAACCTAACCTAACCTAACCTAACCTAACCTAACCTAACCTAACCTAACCTAACCTAACCTAACCTAACCTAACCTAACCTAACCTAACCTAACCTAACCTAACCTAACCTAACCTAACCTAACCTAACCTAACCTAACCTAACCTAACCTAACCTAACCTAACCTAACCTAACCTAACCTAACCTAACCTAACCTAACCTAACCTAACCTAACCTAACCTAACCTAACCTAACCTAACCTAACCTAACCTAACCTAACCTAACCTAACCTAACCTAACCTAACCTAACCTAACCTAACCTAACCTAACCTAACCTAACCTAACCTAACCTAACCTAACCTAACCTAACCTAACCTAACCTAACCTAACCTAACCTAACCTAACCTAACCTAACCTAACCTAACCTAACCTAACCTAACCTAACCTAACCTAACCTAACCTAACCTAACCTAACCTAACCTAACCTAACCTAACCTAACCTAACCTAACCTAACCTAACCTAACCTAACCTAACCTAACCTAACCTAACCTAACCTAACCTAACCTAACCTAACCTAACCTAACCTAACCTAACCTAACCTAACCTAACCTAACCTAACCTAACCTAACCTAACCTAACCTAACCTAACCTAACCTAACCTAACCTAACCTAACCTAACCTAACCTAACCTAACCTAACCTAACCTAACCTAACCTAACCTAACCTAACCTAACCTAACCTAACCTAACCTAACCTAACCTAACCTAACCTAACCTAACCTAACCTAACCTAACCTAACCTAACCTAACCTAACCTAACCTAACCTAACCTAACCTAACCTAACCTAACCTAACCTAACCTAACCTAACCTAACCTAACCTAACCTAACCTAACCTAACCTAACCTAACCTAACCTAACCTAACCTAACCTAACCTAACCTAACCTAACCTAACCTAACCTAACCTAACCTAACCTAACCTAACCTAACCTAACCTAACCTAACCTAACCTAACCTAACCTAACCTAACCTAACCTAACCTAACCTAACCTAACCTAACCTAACCTAACCTAACCTAACCTAACCTAACCTAACCTAACCTAACCTAACCTAACCTAACCTAACCTAACCTAACCTAACCTAACCTAACCTAACCTAACCTAACCTAACCTAACCTAACCTAACCTAACCTAACCTAACCTAACCTAACCTAACCTAACCTAACCTAACCTAACCTAACCTAACCTAACCTAACCTAACCTAACCTAACCTAACCTAACCTAACCTAACCTAACCTAACCTAACCTAACCTAACCTAACCTAACCTAACCTACCTAACCTAAC
>CATIXG010000009.1:12500-17500 GCA_949710035.1 Crambus lathoniellus
CTGACTCCATTCTCATGGCTTTGTCATAACAGTACCGCCTTTACACTCTTGTTTACATCTTCAGTCTTACTCATTGATCAACAAACGCACAAAATTCCTATTCAATCAGCTACCTTTATTCAAGCAACACCCAAACCCTACTCACTCACACACACATTTAATGTAAGCTTAATAACATTATTCGTATAAGAATCACCATACTCGCAGTTTTGATTTCACATTACTCTTGGTGTATATGGTAGGCCTCCAACTGTTGACAGGGGTGCTGTTGACGGAAAACCAGCATCTATTACTGACCTCACTCTCATGGCTCTGTCATAACAACAGCACTGTCTTTACTTTCATGTTTACATCCTCAACCTTACTTACTAATTAACAAACGTACAAAAATCCTATTCAATTAGCTACCTTTATTCAAGCAAATACCTAAACTTCACTCACTCACTTACACATTCAAAGCAAGGTTATAACACAATTCGCATTCGCACAGGAATCGCCATATCACAATCTCGTTTTCACATTACACCTTGAGTATACAGTTGGCTTTCATCCATTAACAACAACTCTAACTTCTACTTGTTGCAACACACTCGGGCCCGGCGACCGCGTTGATTAAATTCTCAGATCTACCGATTATGTCTAGTTACAACTTCCTCGGGCCCGGCGACTTTGCTGTTTAAATTCTCTGACTGCTGATTTGAATCTAGGTCAAGCAAATACCTAGCTACACTTCCCCTCCCACATAATGATACACTTTATCGGGTATTTACTGCATACCATAAACAAACTTACTCACCTTATTACTAACCCACTATGTCACCTTTTTGATTGCGGCACCTATGCTCCCGATATTGTTACCAGCCTGGGGATCTCTACAATAAAAATTTCATCCCACTGTTCTGCTGCCCGGGGGCTGCCCGGCGGCTGCCTGGTATGGACACGGAACACCAACACCTAACACCTACTCCACTCTCACTGCCCTGTCATAACAACACTGCTTTCACATTTACATTCACATCCTCTGCATTATAATTAATAAGTGCACAAAATTCTCAATAAATAAGCCACTTCCATACAAGCAAGTAATACCTACACATCTAAAATCCCCTCACACACTCACCCAACTTAAACTCAACAACATAAATCACAAAAGAATTGCCAATGTGCAATTTTACTTGCTCAATATTACCAATTTACATAATATGCTTTCACTCATTTAATTATCTCAACACCTAATTACTTCTCGCATGGACGCCCGAAGACGTGGCGGCGGCCCGGGTGGCCGGTGGGCGGATCCGGCCCCGGTCGAGGGGCGCGGCACTCGCCCTCGATATCCCACTGCTCTGCTGCCCGGGGGCTGCCCGGCGGCTGCCCGCCCACCTAGCTATCTGGCGTCTGCTCAGCCTGGATACAGAACACCAACATCTAACGCTGATTCCACTCACACGGCCTTGTCATAACAGTACTGTTTTTACATCCATACTCACATTTTCTTCCTCATTAATTAACTTACCCACAAAATTCTCATTCAATTAGTTACCTTTACTCAAGCAATACTTAAACTCCACTCACTCACCCACACATCCAAAGTAAGCTCAATTACACAACCCATAATAAGAATCACCACATTTGCAATCTTGTTTCCACATTACCGCTAGTTTTCTCCATAATACCCCATCCCCCCCTCATCCCAGTATCTATTTATGTAATTCATGTATTTCACTATTCCATGAACCTGCGGAGCTCCTTTATTAAACCTATTATTAAATATGCATACACCCACCGCCCGGCTGCCCGATGGCTGCCCGGGTGCCTCTTTCTCAAAATTTTTCACTTCCATTCACTAGTTTTAAGTGCCCCTTTACGGGATCTACGTCTACGTTTACACTCCTGAACAAACTGCGCCCTTTGCCAATATGGTGCTGCAATGTGTGCTTATGATTAAACATGTGGCACACAAAGCCCGTCTGCCTTCACCCTCTTACTTGTAGGATTATAGTGTGACCAGCCAGCCACCGGCGGCTGCCCGGCGATTAGCTGCCTGATGTCTGCCTGGTCCGGACACGGAACATCTATTTTTAACACTGACTCCACTCTCACCGCTCCGCCATAACAGTACCTCTTTTACATTCATACGCTCACATCCACTCTTTTAAATAACTAATGCATATAATTCCCATTCTATTACTTAAATAACAAGTTTTTCACTCATTCAACAACAATCTCAACACCTAATTGTTACTTGCTTGGACGCCCGATGACGCGGTGGCGGCCCGGGCAGCCGGTGGGCGGATCCAATTCCACGCGAGGGGCGGGGCACTCGCCCCCGCTCCCTTGCAATTACAATCACCTGTGCAATGAGGAGCGCCAGTTCCCATTGTTACGTCGCCGAGAAAGGACGTGCGCGTCTCCTGCTCTCTCGCTTACCCGACACATATGTGATACGATCCTCGGGAGCAGCTCTCCCGTGACAAGAGTGCCTTTGGTGTTGTTTATGCTTGTGCTTGCGTGTGCTCAACAACCACTATTTTGGATTGCCCACTTGGACACACAACTTGGCGTAATAGCGCCTTGCGACTCCCAGTAAGTACAATCTACACTCTTAATTTACCAATGATTCTCAATGTGGCATCACTGCTCCGTATGACGCAGTGCTTTGCGCTTTGGGCCCTTGGCACCTTATCCCCGGCTCCGGGGGGCATGCTCGGCCCCGCGCCGTGACCACGACACTTGGGGGGCAAGTGGCCCTATGGCCAGATCCGGGTCGCGCGCGCGCGGCCTGGGCAGCATGACATCTACTTATCCTCAATATATTAAACAGTATACGTGGCCTGGTGTGATGTGCCTACCTGTTTACCATACTTTACATCCGGCACGTCGAGCCCGGCCTGAGGTTTGGCGTTATATTCAGGTATTATTTCCTCCCCAAGCCAGTACTCTCTGCTTGGGCTGCCCGACTGCCCGACGGCGGCCCGACGGCGGCCCGTCTGCATGAGGACTGTCCTGTCGACCAAGGGCCGCTCGGCCGCCCACTGGCTCACTTATCTCCAGCTGCCATCAGGTAATGGTTACCTCAATTTATTCTATTTATTCATTTACACACCTCACAGGTCTGGCTTGGGCAAATACTTTGCTTGACTACGGTTCTCCTCCCCTATAGTAGCATGCTCCATCGGGTGCATGCTGCACACTGGAGACCTACTAACTTACTCACCCTATTACTAGCCTGCCACGGTGCCTTATTGATTGCGGCACCTATATCCTTGATTTTGTGGCCTGCCTGGGGATCTCCACAATTTTGTCTTGTTCTAATGTTCTGTGTGCCCGGGGGCTAACCGGCGGCTGCCCGGTGCCCTATGGCTGCCCGCCCACCAAGCTGCCTGGTGACTGCTTGGTCTGGATACTCACACCTAGCTTGCTGTCCCGGGCCGTTGGCACTTTGTACTCGGCTCGGCGGGGCTTGCTCGGCCCTGCGCCGTGACCATGACTCGTGCCCCTCCTAGGGCCGGATCCGGGTCTTGCGCACGCGGCCTGGGCGACATGACGCCTGCTTGTCCTCACCCCATTAAGCAATACACGTGACCTGGTATGGTATGCCTACCTGTTTGCCCTATCCCATATCCGACACGTCGAGCCGGGCCTGAGGTTTGGCGTTATAATCAGGTATTATTTTCTCCCTAAGCCAGTACTCTCTGCTTGGATTGCCCGGCCGCCCGGAGGCGACCCAACTGCGTGGGAACTGTCCTGATGACCAAGGGCCGCCCGGCCGCCCACTGGCTCACTTATCCCCAACTTGCTATCGGGTAGTGGTAGCCTCCCACAATACCTCCGGTTCGTCTTGCCTACTCGCTTACCTTATCTTATTCCCGGCACGACGGGCCCGGCCTGGGATTGGAGCAACATTTAGGTGTTATTTCCTCCCTAAGCTAGTACTCTCCGCTTGAACCGCCTGGCTACCCGGCGGCGGTCTGACTGCCAGGGGACTGCCTTGACGACCATTGCCCGCCTGACCGTCCACTGGGTCACTCATCTCCGACCGGCTATCGGGTAATGGCTTCCTTACTCCATTTTTCTTACTTATTCACCACACAAACATTACCTTTTCTTTGTTACCTGGCTGCCCGATGGTTGCTCATTGGCTGCCCGTCTGCCTAGCTACTTGGCGACTGCTTAGTCTAGATACAGTACACCACCAGCATTGAACAACTGATTCCACTCACACGACTTTGTCATAACAGTACTGATTTTACATTCATATTCACACCTTCAGCCTTATTAATTAACAAACGCACAAAATTCCCATTCAATCAGTTACCTTTGGTCAAGCTATACCCAAACTCCACTCACTAACCCACACATCCAATGTAAGCTTAATAACATAACTCGCACAAGAATCGCCGCACTTGCAAACATTAAAACATTGATCCCACATTACTGATAGTTTATATAATAGAGTTTCACCTTACATATCAACTATAATCTCTACATTCACTTGTTGCTACACCCTGGGGCCCGGCGACCGCGCCGATTAAATTTTCTGATTTACTGAGCTCTCTGTCCCGGGCCCTTGATGTTTTGATGTTTTACCCTTGTTGTGCGGTGCGTGTGTGTGCATCGCAGCATCCACCCTTCCGGCATGTACCTGTTTACAATGGCAAGGTTGGCCGCCCGATGGCTGCCCGGCTGTCCGGTGGTTACCGGACCGCCTGGTGCCTGGGTGCCCGGGCGCCCCTCACTTTTCCGCCTTGGAACGCGTGTGTTCCGCACTATGAATTTTGTGATTATAACGGACATTGGGTGCCTCTCGGCATGGTCGCGCGCGTGATCTGTGGACTCAGGGTGACTTCGGGGCGGGCGGCCGCCCGGGGGCTGTCTGGCTGCCGGGAGGCTTGGCTCCCGGTGGCTGCTCGGCTGCCCGGCTGTCTGGGCGGCCGCGGTTTCTCCCTCGCTCCTCGGTGGTGAGCGACACGGGCATGGTATCATTTCATGGTGGTAACCCG
>CATIXG010000009.1:22500-43280 GCA_949710035.1 Crambus lathoniellus
TACTCTCTGCTTGGGCTGCCCGACTGCCCGACGGCGGCCCGACGGCGGCCCGTCTGCATGAGGACTGTCCTGTCGACCAAGGGCCGCTCGGCCGCCCACTGGCTCACTTATCTCCAGCTGCCATCAGAGCGGACGTGTGCAGGTGGTCGCTCCCGTTGGCTGCCCACCTGGCTGACCGGTGGCTGACCGGTGGCTGACCGGTGGCTGCCCACCTACCTGGGTGCCCGTTGGCTGCCCGGCTGCCCGGCTGCCCGGCTACGCTGCCCGTTGGCTGCCCACCTGTTGGGCTGCCCGATGACCGCCCGGCCCGTCTCTTTGCTCCGGTCTTTGCGGTACGCGAGTGCGCGGCTGTTTTCGAGTGCGGGTTTTACCAGTTACTGTACTAGTGCGGGTTTCTAATGACAAGTGCTTTTGGTTTATGAACTCTGCGTGAAGGCGCCCTGCGGACTCAACTCCCTGCTCGTGCTGGTGTTTTGCGGACCGCTCCCGAGAGCAGGGGTGGACGGGTGGCTGCTCCTGCTGGCAGCCCGCCTACCTGGTTGCACGGCGGCTGCCCGGCCCGTCTCTTCACCCCGGTCTTCGCGTTACGCGTGTGCGCAATTGTTTACCAGTGCGGGTTTCCAATGACAAGTGCTCCTGGTTTATGGTCTTCCTAGTGCTTGCGCTTGTGTTAGTGAGTGCTTATAATCACACTGGATTGCCTTTCTGGATTGCCTTTCTGGATGCAGAGGTTTGCGTGATAGCGTGTGGCGGATTCGACTCCTGTAAGTACTTTTCTGACTTTTTAAGTGAGTGTGACCCATACAACCACAAAAGTATTTCGCTCCCAAGTGCTTGTGCCCGTGTTTTGCGGACTGCCTCCGAGAGTGGACGTAGTCGGGTGGTCGCTCCTGCTGGCTGCCCGGTGGCTGCCCGGCGGCCGCCCGCTTTCCAGGCTGCCCGTTGGCTGCCCGGCCCGTCTCCTCACCCTGGTCTTCTTTTTTTTCCCTTGTTACCATTATGACCACCCCAAGGACACCGGTGCCAGGCAAACGCCTGACCCGGGCCAATTCTAGAAATTTCACAGACAATGTTGCATGCGGTCCTCTCCCTGCTATCACACCCATCACATCCCCCAATAGATTCGACACCTTGAGCACCATCCACCAAGAGGACACAAACGCCAGCGTTACCAGCTCCCATGCAGGCATCAACCTGGTGGATGCCCCCTCGCGGAGCGTCACTCCAACAAATGCCGAAGGTGACGGCGGAGAACCCGCCCTATGGGACCGGTCCAACGCCGACGTTGTTCAGGCTTTTAAAAGGACCGCGGACGAGATCGTCGCATACGCTGGTAAAATCAAGGACGCCCTGAGGGTCGACCCCAACAGCAGAAACAGGTCAGTAAGAAAAGAACACAAGCTTATAATCAACCACTTTTGCGACATGATTATTGACAGGGTTCAGGGGGGATCCCCTAATACTCGCGCGAAAAGGAAACTCTTGTCCCAGCAGTCGCCCACCGCATCCATACAAACATCACAAACATCTCTTGCGGCTCCATCCGTGCGGTGTGACTCTCCCCCCCTACCACCCATGGACACCCAATTATCACAGGCCCCAGACATTTTATGCTCTCACTTTGAGGACCTTAGGCGCGAAATTAGCGACATAAAAACCACACTCAAATCACTCGAAGAAAAGCTGGCAGCTCTCCCTCTCTCTCCCACCTCCCATGCGCTTCTCTCGGAGGACCGGGCTGAATTCTGTGCGGCCGTCCGGAAGGTTTCGGACACATACGACCTCCTACAGCACAACTTGGCACGGGCGGAGGGGGAGGGGGGCGGTGAGCTGGGTGGACCGGCACCTCGTTTGCCGAGACCCCCCGCCAAGCACATGGAGAGAAGATCATACGCTTCAGTCCTAGCTGACGCCGCCCCCCCGGCGCCTACCCTGCCGGCGCTGGTCATCTCGGCGAGCCCCCGTGCGAACTCCACCCCGGACTCGATATTTGATACTCTTAAAAACGTACTTCAAACAACCCACAGTGACGGCATTCGCCCAGTCAGGGCAACCAGGCTCTCGAAGGGTAAAGTAAAACTCACATTTAACAGCCTGGAGAGTGCCACAGCTGCCGAGCGGAGGATCAGGGAGGCTCCCCCGTCCTCCGGTCTGCGGGCGGAAAGGGAGCGTAAGCTCAGCCCTATGATAATAATCAAGGGCATTCACAAATCCCACGAGGAGCATAGCCTTGTGGAACTAATAATCAACCAAAATTTGGACACAAACATTTTCAATCCTAATGATATTAAGCTATTATTCATTAGACGTAACCGGAACCTTGACCTGTACAATGCAGTCTTGAGAACTTCCCCCCAGGCGTGGCGGGTCCTTGTAGCCCTACGCAAGGTAAACATTGGATTTTCTTTTGTGCATGTCGAGGACTTCTCCCCCTTCAAACAATGTCGTAGATGCCACGGCTTCGGCCATACGGCGGGCACCTGCAGAGGCCAGGATTTGTGTCACCAGTGCGGCAGCCCTGAACATGGCGCCTCGGAGTGTGCAAGGGGGGGGGACCCCCCGAGATGCGTAAACTGCACCAGATTCAACACCATCAACGGCGAAAGGAGGGAAAACTTTAAACCACTCATTACTAACCACTCTTCTTTTGATAGCAGATGCCCCAGAAGGGAGGCGATGCTTGAACGTATTAAGGACAAAATAGATTATGGCCAATAACCATTCTGACGGCCTTTCTACGCCCGTTCAAACCAATCTTCCCTCCTCCCCCTCGTCTTCTAACGCTATCATTAACCACCCTACCTCGGCTTTTGTGCGTACCAATTTCATCCAGATCAACACGGACAGATGCTTTAAAAGCTTCTGCCAGCTTGGTCACTACCTACAGAACAACCGTTCAATTCAGATTGCTATCATTGCCGAACCATACACAGGAAAGACCAAGACAGCTAAGGGCATCTCGGGGTTCACCACGTACCAATGCCCAGCACAGAATCAAACAATCAGAGCGGTATTATACATTCGAGACAACTTTGCGGTTAAATACAGAGCGGTGCTGGTCACGCAGTGCTCGTCTCCGGACCTAGCCACTGTCCTACTTACGGCCGGTGACCGCAACCTCCTAATCTCCTCGGTCTACGCCCATAAGGACGCTGACCTCCCTCCATACCTGGACCTCCTGTCATCCGCCCACCGCCTGTATGACCCTGCGACCCCTCACCTCATTGCTGGGGATTTCAACGCATGGCACCCCACATGGGACAGCCATAGCAGATGTAACGCGCGGGGCACGATTGTCGCGGACTACATCATCCAAAACAATCTCTTATGTCACAATGACGGTTCTGCTACCTTTGAATGTGTCACTCACCAGCAGAATCGGCAAAGCGCCATAGACCTGACCATTACCTCCATACACCTCCCCGTAACGAATTGGCATGTGGATGACAGCATTATGCCAAACAACCAACATGCAGCACTCCTTTTCGCAGTAGGCTCTTCTTCCGCCTTGGACCTATCAAACCCACCCCCCTTCACCACGCGCAGATTTTCCACCAGAGGCAAGGTGGACTGGGGAACTTTCAGATCCTTGCTCTCCGCTAAGATGTTGGAGTCTGATATTTCCTCGGATTACATATCCCATCTGAACGAACTAGAACTAGAAGAGTGCATTCGCACTCTCACCTCCCTTATCCACCAGGCTGCGGGTGAGGCCTTCAAGTCTCACGCCAGCTCGGGTTACGGCAAACGGCTGGGCTCCAAGCCCTTTTGGTCAGACGACCTGGATGTCCTACAGAACAAGCTTAATCAGGCAAAGAGAGCGACTCGCATATTACAGGCTAACAACTCCCCACAGGACTTATTTACGGACGCACTGTCGGCCCTGTCTGAAGCAAAAAAGAAGCTCTCTGAAGGCATCCGGAAAGCCTCCAGTAGTAGCTTCAGGGAATTCTGCAACTCACAGTCGGCGGAGAAGGTATGGGCTATCACTAACCCTGTTCTGAAGGCGGGCAAGCCTAGGCCACCCCCCTCCACTATACGCACGAGGGACGGTGGTCACACCACCAACAGCGCCGATACGGCGCAGGCCCTCCTAGCCCATTTCTACCCACCCGACCCCTCGGAAGAGGACACACCCCAGCAGGCGAGGCTGCGCAGAAACTGTGCGACCCCTCCCAGCTCGGCTGACGACCCTTCGTTCACGCAGGATGAGGTTCTGGAGGCCATCGCGGCCATCTCACCAAAAAAGGCCCCCGGGCACGACGGACTCACCTCGGACATATGCATCACGGTATTCAAATGTTTCCCGGACGTCATCACAACCCTGGCCAACAGATGCTTGCAACTAGGATATTTTCCAGTTTTCTGGAAGCTGGCCATCCTACGCATAATACCCAAGCCAGGATCGCTTTCCCCTTCTGACCCTAAAGCTAACAGGCCAATCGGCCTAATACCCGTCTTTGGCAAAATGCTGGAGAAGCTCCTCACTGAACGCCTCCTGCACGCGGCCTCCACCAGCGGTCACCTCAACAATAGGCAATATGGATTCAGGAAAAACACCTCCACGGCACACGCTCTTCTGGACGCGATCAAGGACATCAAGACCAACAAATCTATGGGGCTCCACACCATCGCAGTCTCCTTGGACATTCAGTCCGCGTTCGATAGGGCCTGGTGGCCCGCCATACTCGACAGGCTCAAGCGCTCTAATTGTCCCCGCAATATATTCAAAACACTGGCCAATTACCTCACGCCCAGATCAGTTATCTTGAACCACGCGGGTTACACGGCGTCGTGCCGCACACAGCGGGGGTGCGTGCAGGGCTCTGCGTGTGGCCCCGCTCTGTGGAACTGCGTGCTGGATGACCTGCTGGACCTAACATTCCCGGAGGGCTGCCGGTTGCAAGCGTACGCGGACGATGTTCTTTTGGTAGCGTCCGCCAAGAGCATACCCCTGCTGCAGGAGAGGGCGTGCGCAGCCCTGGAGACCATCGCGGCTTGGGGAAGAGGGGTCAAATTGTTCTTTGGACCCGGTAAAACTAAGGCGATTGCTTTTACCCCCAGTGCGGCCAAAGCGGTGATTCGCATGGACGGGGTCCACATCAAATTTGGCCCAAACTTTACCATCCTCGGTGTGGTCATCGATAATCGACTGAACTTCAAATCCCATGTCAAACACGCCATTAATAAAGCTAAAGCCATATTCAACAGGCTCTGCGTGTTCGTCCGCCCCACCTGGGGACTTCACCCAGAAAACGTCAAAGCCATTTATAAATACGTCATCGCTCCCATTGTTTCGTACGCGGCTGGGGTTTGGGGACACGTCGCGGAAAAAGTCTACGTTAGACGGGCCCTTATTTCTTTGCAGAGGGGCTTCGCAATCCGTATTATTAGAGGCTACCGAACTGTTTCGGCGAACGCGGCAATCGCCATCGCGGGTCTCCTCCCCCTGGATTTGGATATACTTAGGATCAGGGAAAACGAGCTGGCCCGAGTGACTGGTGTTACGACTCGTTTACCCTCCGACGTACCATACGAATTCCCAACACACATTTCACAGCTGCTCCACCCAGCGGAGCGCATTTCGGTAAGATTCCTACTGGCTCCCACCCAGGAGGGGGTGGACGAGGCCTGCACAGCCAGGTGCGTACAGATTTTCACAGACGGCAGTAAGTCCGAGACCGGCGAGGTGGGCGCCGCATGCGTCAGAGTTAACCCGGACGCGAGAGCCCGGGATAGAGTGAAACACTACAAATATAAACTGCACAACGCGTGCACCGTCTTTCAGGCCGAATTGTACGCAATATATCGCGCTTGCCTCATAGTCGTGAGCGAGGGACACCCGGAAGCGCTGATTCTTTCCGACTCCAGATCGGCCCTGGAAGCCTTGGGCTCCAGAAGCAGCACCACCCCGTTGGTGTCCCTCATTCATGGTATCATGGCTAATCACACCAATAATACGTCAGGCGACATCTCATTTTGCTGGGTCAAAGGACACGTCGGCATCCCGGGCAACGAGCTGGCGGACGAGGCCGCGAGGAGCGCGGCGTCCTCTCACTCCGTCCCGGCATACACGCATTTCCCCATCTCATATGTAAAACTCCACTCCTCGCGCTCCGCCTCCGCGGCGTGGGAGGACAGGTACACGAGGGCCGGTCAGGGGGCGTACACCAGGACCCTCCTTCCCACACCAAGGGATTGCCTGGCTCTGGCTTCCTCCATACCACACGACTTTCATTTCACTCAATTTATTACGGCTCATGGCGCCCACCTCTCTTACTTACACAGATTTCATATTGCACCAACGGACTGCTGCCCTTGCGACCGCGTCTCCCCCCAGACTCCTCGTCACCTGGTTGAGGATTGTCTCCGCTTCGCATACATCCGTCAGGATTACCTGTCGGCTCTGCCCTATAACATCGATATCGCTTCTCCATTTCACCTCCCGGACATCATGAGCGCGAAGTGTTCGACTTCCATCCTTAAGAGGTTCGCAAAGCTTGTTACGGACATTTTCTCCAAACTCAAGTCGTTCAACAATCTTTCTCCATGATATCCCATCCCCTCATCCCGGTTTCTATTCAGGTATCCCATGTATTTCATTATTCCATAAATCAGCGGAGCTCCATTATTAAACCTATAACTAAATATGCATACACCCATCACCCGGCGGCCCGATGGCTGCCCGGGCGCTTCACTCTCATTACAAACTTCACTTCTATTCATTGATTTCAAGTGCTTCTCTACGGGATCTATGGATATATTCCTGGACAATCTGCGCCTCTTGCTAATAAGGTACTGTAATGTATGCTTACGATTAAACAAGTGGCATACAAAGCCCGTCCGCTCCCATCCTCCTACTTGCAGGATTGTTGTGTGACCAGCCAGCGACGGCTGCCCGGCGACTCAGCTACCTGGCGTCTGCTCGGTCCGGATACGGAACATCTATGGTTGCCCATTGGCTGCCCGCATACTCGGCTACCTGGCGACTACTTGGTCTGGATGCAGAACACCAACATCTAACACGGACTCCACTTTCACGGCTGGGTCATAACGGTACTGCTGCTTTTATACTCACATTCACATCTTCAGCCTTACTTATTAACTAACAAATTTACAAAACTCCCATTCAATTAGTCACCCTTATTCAAGCAACACCCAAAAACTCAACTCCACTCACTCACCCACACACACTCGAAGCAAGGTTAATAATACAATTTGCACAAGAATCGCCATATTGCAATCTTGATTCGATTTCACATTACCCCTAGAGTGTATAATAGGCTTTCATTCATCCATTCATCCATCTATAATAATAACCTTAATATCCACTCGTTGCAACACTCTCGGGCCCGGCGAACGCGCCGATTAAAGTCTCCGACTTGCTGATTAAAGTCCAGTAGTCATTAACATTAATCTTAACGTTTACCTATTACAACTTCCTCGGGCCCGGCGATTCCGCTGTTTAAATTCCCTGACTCGCTGATTTATATCTAGCCTAAGCAAATACGTAGCTACACTTCCCCTCCTTCATAATGACACACTCTATCAGGTATATACTGCATACCAGAAGCTAACTTACTCACCCTATCACTAACCTACCACGGTACATTTTTGACTACGGCACCTATATCTCCGATGTCGTAACCAGCCTGGGGACCGCTATAATTTTATTTTATCCTAACGCTCTGCTGCCCGGTGCCCTGTGCCCTGTGGCTGCCCGCCCGCCCGCCCACCTAGCTGCCCGCCTGGCGACCGCTCGGTCTGGATACGGAACACCAACATCCAACATTTAACACTGACCTCACTCTCACTACTCGGTCATAACAACACTGTTTTCACATGCCTATCCAACATAAACCACTAAAGATTTGCCACATGCGCAACTTTACCTGCTCAATATTCCTAATTTACATAACATGCTTTCACTCACTCAATTATCTCAACACCTAATTGCCTCTCGCTTGGATGCCCGAAGACGCGGTGGCAGCCCGGGCGGCGGGTGGGCGGATCTGACCCCGCGCGAGGGGCGTGGCACCTGTCCCCGCTCCCCCGCACTTACAAACGACTGCGCGCCACCCGGGGGCTGCCCAGTGGCTGCCCGGTGCCCAATGGCTGTCCGTCCACTTAGCTACCTGAGGACTGCTCGGTCTGGATACGGAACATTTACTCTCAACGTCATCTTCACTCTCACGGCTTTGCCTTAACAGCACTGCCTCTACATTCATATTCACATCCTCGGCCTTATTAATCAACAAACCTACAAAAATCCCATCCAATTAGCTACCTTTATTCAAGCAACACCCAAACTCCACTCACTCACTCACACATTTAACATAAGCTTAATAACAATCAATCGCATAGGAATCGTCATACTCGCAGTTTTGATTTCACATTACTCTTGGTGTATATAGTTCCTTCAACTATTGACGGGGGTGTTGTTGCAAGCAGATCTTGATGGCAGCACGTTGCAACACCCTCGGGCCTGGCGATCGCGCCAATTAGACTCTCTGACTCAATGATTAAAGCCTAGTGCTAAAAACTTTTACCTATACACCGCTCAGGCACACTTATTTCCCCTATAAGGCCACATTTTTCGGGTACATATACTACATACTATACTGTACACTAACTCACTCACCTCACCTCATCAATACTATTCTACCATGGTACCATCGGGATTGCGGCACCTATATCCTCAATATTGCAACTAGCCGGGGGACCTTCACTTCAACCTCCCATCCATTTACCCGGCGGCCCGATGGTTGCCCGATGGCTGCCCGCCTACCTAGCTACTTGACGACTGCTTGGTCTAGATACAGAACACCAGCATCTAATACCGACTCCATCCTCAGGGTTTTGTCATAGCGGCACCGCCTCTACACTCTTGTTTACATTATCTTCAGTCTTACTCATTGATCAACAAACGCACAAAATTCCTATTCAATCAGCTACCTTTATTCAAGCAACACCCAAACCCTACTCACTCACACACACATTTAATGTAAGCTTAATAACATCATTCGTATAAGAATCACCATACTCGCAGTTTTGATCTGATTTCACATTATCCTTGGTGCATATGGTAGGCCTCCAACTGTTGACAGGGGTGCGGTTGACGGAAAACCAGCATCTATTACTGACCTCACTCTCATGGCTCTGTCATAACAACAGCACTGTCTTTACTCTCATGTTTACATCCTCAGCCTTACTTATTAATTAACAAACGTACAAAAATCCTATTCAATTAGCTACCTTTATTCAAGCAAATGCCTAAACTCCACTCACTCACTTACACATTCAAAGCAAGGTTATAACACAATTAGCATTCGCACAGGTATCGCCATATCACAATCTCGTTTACTCTGCTGCCCGGGGGCTGCCCGGCGGCTGCCTGGTGTGGATGCGGAGCACCAATTTTTGGCACTTGCTTCACTCTCATTGCCCTGTCATAACAACACTGCTTTTACATTCACATTTACATCCTCTACATTGGACGCCCGATGACGCGGTGGCGGCCCGGGCAGCCGGTGGGCGGATCCAATTCCACGCGAGGGGCGTGGCACTCGCCCCCGCTCCCTTGCAACTACAATCACCTGTGCGATGAGGAGCGCCAGTTCCCATTGTTACGTCGCCGAGAAAGGACGCGCGCGCCTCCTGCTCTCTCGCTTATCCGACACGTATGTGATACGATCCTCGGGTGCAGCTCTCCCGTGACAAAAGTGCCTTTGGTGTTGTTTGTGCTTGTGCTTGCGTGTGCTCTGCAACCACTATTTTGGATTGCCCACTTGGACACACAACTTGGCGTAATAGCGCCTTGCGACTCCCAGTAAGTACAATCTACACCCTTAATTTACCAATGATTCTCAATGTGGCATCACTGCTCCGTATGACGCAGTGCTTTGCGCTTTGGGCCCCTGGCACCTTTTCCCCGGCTCCGGGGGGCACGCTCAGCCCCGCGCCGTGACCACGACACTTGCCCCCCCCCCTATGGCCAGATCCGGGTCGCGCGCTTGGGCTGCCCGACTGCCCGACGGCGGCCCGACGGCGGCCCGTCTGCATAAGGACTATCCTGTCGTCCAAGGGCCGCTCGGCCGCCCACTGGCTCACCTATCTCCAACTGCCATCAGGTAATGGTTACCTCAATTCTTTCTATTTATTCATTTACACACCTCACAGGTCCGGCTTGGCTTGGGCAAATACTTTGCTTGACTACGGTTCTCCTCCCCTATATACTATACTGTACACTAACTCACTCACCTCATCATTACTATTCTACCATGGTACCATCGGGATTGCGGCGCCTATATCCTCAATATTGCAACTAGCCTGGGGACCTTCACTTTAACCTCCCATCCAGTTACCCGGCGGCCCGATGGTTGCCCGATGGCTGCCTGCCTACCTAGCTACTTAACGACTGCTTGGCCTAGATACAGAACACCAGCATCTAATACTGACTCCATTCTCATGGCTTTGTCATAACAGTACCGCCTTTACACTCTTGTTTACATCTTCAGTCTTACTCATTGATCAACAAACGCACAAAATTCCTATTCAATCAGCTACCTTTATTCAAGCAACACCCAAACCCTACTCACTCACACACACATTTAATGTAAGCTTAATAACATTATTCGTATAAGAATCACCATACTCGCAGTTTTGATTTCACATTACTCTTGGTGTATATGGTAGGCCTCCAACTGTTGACAGGGGTGCTGTTGACGGAAAACCAGCATCTATTACTGACCTCACTCTCATGGCTCTGTCATAACAACAGCACTGTCTCTACTCTCATGTTTACATCCTCAACCTTACTTATTAATTAACAAACGTACAAAAATCCTATTCAATTAGCTACCTTTATTCAAGCAAATACCTAAACTCCACTCACTCACTTACACATTCAAAGCAAGGTTATAACACAATTCGCATTCGCACAGGAATCGCCATATCACAATCTCGTTTTCACATTACACCTTGAGTATACAGTTGGCTTTCATCCATTAACAACAACTCTAACTTCTACTTGTTGCAACACACTCGGGCCCGGCGACCGCGTTGATTAAATTCTCAGATCTACCGATTATGTCTAGTTACAACTTCCTCGGGCCCGGCGACTTTGCTGTTTAAATTCTCTGACTGCTGATTTGAATCTAGGTCAAGCAAATACCTAGCTACACTTCCCCTCCCACATAATGATACACTTTATCGGGTATTTACTGCATACCATAAACAAACTTACTCACCTTATTACTAACCCACTATGTCACCTTTTTGATTGCGGCACCTATGCTCCCGATATTGTTACCAGCCTGGGGATCTCTACAATAAAAATTTCATCCCACTGTTCTGCTGCCCGGGGGCTGCCCGGCGGCTGCCTGGTATGGACACGGAACACCAACACCTAACACCTACTCCACTCTCACTGCCCTGTCATAACAACACTGCTTTCACATTTACATTCACATCCTCTGCATTATAATTAATAAGTGCACAAAATTCTCAACAAATAAGCCACTTCCATACAAGCAAGTAATACCTACACATCTAAAATCCCCTCACACACTCACCCAACTTAAACTCAACAACATAAATCACAAAAGAATTGCCAATGTGCAATTTTACTTGCTCAATATTACCAATTTACATAATATGCTTTCACTCATTTAATTATCTCAACATCTAATTACTTCTCGCATGGACGCCCGAAGACGTGGCGGCGGCCCGGGTGGCCGGTGGGCGGATCCGGCCCCGGTCGAGGGGCGCGGCACTCGCCCTCGATATCCCACTGCTCTGCTGCCCGGGGGCTGCCCGGCGGCTGCCCGCCCACCTAGCTATCTGGCGTCTGCTCAGCCTGGATACAGAACACCAACATCTAACGCTGATTCCACTCACACGGCCTTGTCATAACAGTACTGTTTTTACATCCATACTCACATTTTCTTCCTCATTAATTAACTTACCCACAAAATTCTCATTCAATTAGTTACCTTTACTCAAGCAATACTTAAACTCCACTCACTCACCCACACATCCAAAGTAAGCTCAATTACACAACCCATAATAAGAATCACCACATTTGCAATCTTGTTTCCACATTACCGCTAGTTTTCTCCATAATACCCCATCCCCCCCTCATCCCAGTATCTATTTATGTAATTCATGTATTTCACTATTCCATGAACCTGCGGAGCTCCTTTATTAAACCTATTATTAAATATGCATACACCCACCGCCCGGCTGCCCGATGGCTGCCCGGGTGCCTCTTTCTCAAAATTTTTCACTTCCATTCACTAGTTTTAAGTGCCCCTTTACGGGATCTACGTCTACGTTTACACTCCTGAACAAACTGCGCCCTTTGCCAATATGGTGCTGCAATGTGTGCTTATGATTAAACATGTGGCACACAAAGCCCGTCTGCCTTCACCCTCTTACTTGTAGGATTATAGTGTGACCAGCCAGCCACCGGCGGCTGCCCGGCGATTAGCTGCCTGATGTCTGCCTGGTCCGGACACGGAACATCTATTTTTAACACTGACTCCACTCTCACCGCTCCGCCATAACAGTACCTCTTTTACATTCATACGCTCACATCCACTCTTTTAAATAACTAATGCATATAATTCCCATTCTATTACTTAAATAACAAGTTTTTCACTCATTCAACAACAATCTCAACACCTAATTGTTACTTGCTTGGACGCCCGATGACGCGGTGGCGGCCCGGGCAGCCGGTGGGCGGATCCAATTCCACGCGAGGGGCGGGGCACTCGCCCCCGCTCCCTTGCAATTACAATCACCTGTGCAATGAGGAGCGCCAGTTCCCATTGTTACGTCGCCGAGAAAGGACGTGCGCGTCTCCTGCTCTCTCGCTTACCCGACACATATGTGATACGATCCTCGGGAGCAGCTCTCCCGTGACAAGAGTGCCTTTGGTGTTGTTTATGCTTGTGCTTGCGTGTGCTCAACAACCACTATTTTGGATTGCCCACTTGGACACACAACTTGGCGTAATAGCGCCTTGCGACTCCCAGTAAGTACAATCTACACTCTTAATTTACCAATGATTCTCAATGTGGCATCACTGCTCCGTATGACGCAGTGCTTTGCGCTTTGGGCCCTTGGCACCTTATCCCCGGCTCCGGGGGGCATGCTCGGCCCCGCGCCGTGACCACGACACTTGCCCCCCCCCTATGGCCAGATCCGGGTCGCGCGCGCGCGGCCTGGGCAGCATGACATCTACTTATCCTCAATATATTAAACAGTATACGTGGCCTGGTGTGATGTGCCTACCTGTTTACCATACTTTACATCCGGCACGTCGAGCCCGGCCTGAGGTTTGGCGTTATATTCAGGTATTATTTCCTCCCCAAGCCAGTACTCTCTGCTTGGGCTGCCCGACTGCCCGACGGCGGCCCGACGGCGGCCCGTCTGCATGAGGACTGTCCTGTCGACCAAGGGCCGCTCGGCCGCCCACTGGCTCACTTATCTCCAGCTGCCATCAGGTAATGGTTACCTCAATTTATTCTATTTATTCATTTACACACCTCACAGGTCTGGCTTGGGCAAATACTTTGCTTGACTACGGTTCTCCTCCCCTATAGTTGCATGCTCCATCGGGTGCATGCTGCACACTGGAGACCTACTAACTTACTCACCCTATTACTAGCCTGCCACGGTGCCTTATTGATTGCGGCACCTATATCCTTGATTTTGTGGCCTGCCTGGGGATCTCCACAATTTTGTCTTGTTCTAATGTTCTGTGTGCCCGGGGGCTAACCGGCGGCTGCCCGGTGCCCTATGGCTGCCCGCCCACCAAGCTGCCTGGTGACTGCTTGGTCTGGATACTCACACCTAGCTTGCTGTCCCGGGCCGTTGGCACTTTGTACTCGGCTCGGCGGGGCTTGCTCGGCCCTGCGCCGTGACCATGACTCGTGCCCCTCCTAGGGCCGGATCCGGGTCTTGCGCACGCGGCCTGGGCGACATGACGCCTGCTTGTCCTCACCCCATTAAGCAATACACGTGACCTGGTATGGTATGCCTACCTGTTTGCCCTATCCCATATCCGACACGTCGAGCCGGGCCTGAGGTTTGGCGTTATAATCAGGTATTATTTTCTCCCTAAGCCAGTACTCTCTGCTTGGATTGCCCGGCCGCCCGGAGGCGACCCAACTGCCAGGGGACTGCCTTGACGACCATTGCCCGCCTGACCGTCCACTGGCTCACTCATCTCCGACCGGCTATCGGGTAATGGCTTCCTTACTCCATTTTTTTCTTACTTATTCACCACACAAACATTACCTTTTCTTTGTTACCTGGCTGCCCGATGGTTGCTCATTGGCTGCCCGTCTGCCTAGCTACTTGGCGACTGCTTAGTCTAGATACAGTACACCACCAGCATTGAACAACTGATTCCACTCACACGACTTTGTCATAACAGTACTGATTTTACATTCATATTCACACCTTCAGCCTTATTAATTAACAAACGCACAAAATTCCCATTCAATCAGTTACCTTTAGTCAAGCTATACCCAAACTCCACTCACTAACCCACACATCCAATGTAAGCTTAATAACATAACTCGCACAAGAATCGCCGCACTTGCAAACATTAAAACATTGATCCCACATTACTGATAGTTTATATAATAGAGTTTCACCTTACATATCAACTATAATCTCTACATTCACTTGTTGCTACACCCTGGGGCCCGGCGACTGCGCCGATTAAAATTTTCTGATTTACTGAGCTCTCTGTCCCGGGCCCTTGATGTTTTGATGTTTTACCCTTGTTGTGCGGTGCGTGTGTGTGCATCGCAGCATCCACCCTTCCGGCATGTACCTGTTTACAATGGCAAGGTTGGCCGCCCGATGGCTGCCCGGCTGTCCGGTGGTTACCGGACCGCCTGGTGCCTGGGTGCCCGGGCGCCCCTCACTTTTCCGCCTTGGAACGCGTGTGTTCCGCACTATGAATTTTGTGATTATAACGGACATTGGGTGCCTCTCGGCATGGTCGCGCGCGTGATCTGTGGACTCAGGGTGACTTCGGGGCGGGCGGCCGCCCGGGGGCTGTCTGGCTGCCGGGAGGCTTGGCTCCCGGTGGCTGCTCGGCTGCCCGGCTGTCTGGGCGGCCGCGGTTTCTCCCTCGCTCCTCGGTGGTGAGCGACACGGGCATGGTATCATTTCATGGTGGTAACCCGTGCTGCTCATCGCCGCGGGGGGGGGGGGGGGGGGGGGCTGCGGTCGTCGGGGCGGCCGGGCGGCGGCGGGTTGGTTGCTGGACGGCCGTGACTCTCGGTGGTCGGGCGGCCGCCCGCGCCGAGGTCTGGTTATGGGTCTATGATTTGCGCGTGGGCTTGTGCTGGGGGATTCCACTATCTGATTCAACGGATTCATTCATTCAATCACTAATTAAAAATTATCGATTACCTTAGCCTGACTATAATAAAATTCTTTTGAATTGCGGGACCATGCATGCATGCACCTCAGCTGTGTGCATGGTCCTGCAATTTAACACATGATCACTACCCCACTTGCCTTGGGGATTAGTTTCATTATAAGGAACACGTGAATGGTTATATGAATATTATATAACACAAAACTTAAAACAATTTTGCCACCACGTTACTCCCACTTCATATTAGGCTTTCAATCATTAGTCATTTTTCTCTGATTTGATCCACTTTAGGCCATAGCTGTCTTTTTAAATTTAACTAACTATTTCTATTAATTATACTTTATCCATATAATTCCATTTTAAATTAGTTTTAATTTAGTTTTAATGTTACTATGAATTTGTTAATTGCCCATTGTTACTGTAATAATAGTTTCATTATAAGGAATGCTTACCCCACTTTAGGCCATAGCCGTCTTTAAATTTAACTAACTATTTCTATTAATTATACTTTATCCACATAATTCTATTTTAAATTAGTTTTAATTTAGTTTTAATGCTACTATGAATTTGTTAATTGCCCATTTAAAAAAAAAAAAAAAAAAAAAAATAAAAAAAAAAAAAAAAAAAAAAAAAATAAATAATAATAAATAAAAAAAAAAAAAAAAAAATAAAAAAAAAAAAAAAAAATATATATATTAAAAAAAAAAAAAAAAAAAAAAAATATATATAAAAAAAAAAAAAAAAAAAAAAAAAAAAAAAAAAAAAAAAAAAAAAAAAAAAAACCGCACTACTCTACTTCTGTCTCCGCCTCTTTTCCCTGCTGCACGTCCTGCACTATGCACGCAACATGGGGGATCGACTGGATGCTTGGCGCCGCTGCTGGTACTGCGCCCCCCGGGTCGTGGGTGCGGTCGTCGCTGCGGCGAGTCGCGGCTGCGTTTCTTTTCTCCTGCCTGGATGGTCGCTGGACGGACGCCATCGCTTCTGCGGGGGCAGGCGTCGGCGGCCTGCGGATGCTCGGGGGGGATGCGTCTGGGCTCCGGGTAGTACGGAATGCCGCTTGGGCAATAGGAGTCATCCGGTGTGCGTTCGGCAGTGGCCCGCGTGGAATAGAATATACTACCTCACATTGATTCGGCCGATCTAGGTCTTGTGCAACATTTATTGACAATCATAGATACCCAATGCATCACGTTCTTTGCACTATTGTTTCATAAGCCTCTCTTACCATATTGGCTGCTGACATACATATTAATTGTTGGCACAACTCATCTTTGTAGTATAACCCTGGGAGTCCAAATTGAGCGGGCCACTGTTGAGTGCTTGCCGTGGTGGCACTTCTTGCATTTCATTATGTGGTGCGCCCGGTGCCCGGGGCACGGGCGGGTCTGCCCTGGGTGGCTGCGGGCCGCGGGAGCCAATCTTTGGCGCGGGGCGTCTGTCCGGCGGCTGCCCGGGGGGGGGGAGCGCGGCCGTGGCGCGCGGTTGTGGCGGCTGTGCCCGCGGGATTGGGGGGAGTGGCGCCGGCACCTTCAACACCTGCTTCAAGATCAATTTAGTTTTAATTTAGTTTTAATGCTACTATGAATTTGTTAATTGCCCATTTAAAAAAAAAAAAAAAAAAAAAAAAAAAAAAAAAAAAAAAAAAAAAAAAAAAAAAAAAATTAAAAAAAAAAAAAAAAAAAAAAAAAAAAAAATACTGTAATAATAGTTTCACTATAAGTAATGCTTACCCCACTTTAGGCCATAGCTGTTTTTAAATTTAACTATTTCTATCAATTATACTTTATCCATATAATTCTATTTTAAATTAGTTTTAATTTAGTTTTAATGCTACTATGAATGTTAATTGCCCATCTAAAGATAAATTATATGTTAACTTTTATTGTACATGAGCGGGCGCGCCCGCGCGTCCACCACTGGCCGCGCGGGCGCGCCCGCTCAATTCCGTCTTATCACGTATTGTTGTAGGGCCGTGGGTCTGGCCGGGCGGGCGTGCCCTCACGACTTACACCGGCCCCGGGCCGGGGGATCACGCCCGCCAGGCCCGATCCACATGCCACATTGATTTAACCCTATCTGCACCTGGGCGGGCGCGCCCGCGCGGCCAAGGCTGATCGCGCGGGCGCGCCCGCCCTGTCTTGTCAACTGCCACCGGGACATTCCACCCTCCCTACGCCTCAGTAACCCTTTCCCCGGGTGAGGCAGGACCTACCGGGCTGGCCCCTGCGGCCCTTCGGGCTGCACAGTTCGGGCGTCTTGTCGGTCTTCTACCACGGGGGCTTATGTGGCGGGGGGCACAAATCGACGTGCCGCCCCAGGGGAGGGTCTGACCCGCTTGGGTCTCACGCGCGCTAAAAAATTCAGGGGGTGGGCTGTCCCTGTGGCAGACTTACTAGTTGTATTGTGTATTATTATGTATAAGTATATATTATTTTGATATCCCTCTCCTCCTCCTATCCCATTCCTTCTCTTTCCTTTCTTTCTATCCTCCTCCTTCTCTCTTTCCCCCTATCCTTCTCTTTCTTTCTTCCCCTTTTTACTTCCCCCTGGAGCACGGCACTGGTGGGCAACAAGCCTGACCATGGGATGAGCTCATAGTGCCGTGTCCTCTCCTTCAACCACACGCCCCCACCTATAACTCACTCACCCTTTCCCTATGAAATCCTTATGGATCCCCCTTACCTTAAACCAATAGTTGGAAAAAAAAAAAAAAAAAAAAACCTAACCTAACCTAACCTAACCTAACCTAACCTAACCTAACCTAACCTAACCTAACCTAACCTAACCTAACCTAACCTAACCTAACCTAACCTAACCTAACCCATTCTGGCTCCGACCGCCGTCGAGTAAGCATCAAAAACACGTGGCTCCCGTACTTAAAAATTCAAAGTTGTGGGTTTTTCTAATCGTACAAAGGTGCGCTATACATCAAAAGTTGCGCGCTGACGAGGCGCATGCGTGTGTGCAAGAAAATCGAAGATCGGATCACAGTGCACAAAGTTATTAAGTGAAAAGTGAAAGTTTCGTGAAAAAAGTGCAAAATTTCGTCAGTTTTTCGCCCACTGCGTCCAGAGTTCTTGAGACGCGTGGGATTTGGAGTTGTCGGTGTGTGCGCCTCAGCGCCCCCTACATTTTGGTGCTGTTTGCTGAATTTTTCCGGCAATAGCATCGGAGTTATTAGCAAATTTATACTTAACCTCAAAACACGTGGTCGGTCTTCCCGGTGCGGCCGGGTGTGGAAAAGGACACCATCAGGAGGAGCGCAGCGAGACGAGCCACCCGACACCCCAAGCATCTTCGTGAGCCACATAGAAGTTAAGATTTTTATATTTGAACATTTGGGAAATTATATCTCCTAAATATTATATGACATTAAATTTTCTTATATTTTATAAAAGTAGACCCCATTAGACCCTATCTAACAAAATTAAAATTTTCAAAATCGGATAATAAAAACCGGAGATATAAATTTTCAAAGTTAGGGGATGAAACTTCCCCTTGAGTTTCTACTTTCATTTTAAGAGATATTTTTGAACTGTTTTTTGTGTTTTATAGTGTTTTGCGTGCTTTATTTTTAGGTACCTTGTTTATATTTTTAGCGTTTATAGTTCCGGAGATATTTGTGTTTTTAGGTTTTAAATTGATATTGCTTTTTAGGGGTATAAGACAGAGGGCTAGAGGGTCCATAATTGCTTGGAACACCTCAGGGCACATCTAGAAAGCCCAAACACTAGTGGGCTAGGCCTGTTTTTAAGAATTTACCCAAACGGCGGCCATTTTTGTTCCCAATCCTCAGTTTGGGTAAATTTTGGATCGCCGATAACTCGTGTGCTATTGGGAGTAGAGAGCTGGGATTTCCAGAGTAGGGGGTGCTATTTTACCATCCTTGAGGATCCGGGGCGTTTTCCTCAAAATACCAACTTTGTGGAATTTCGCACTTTCACGCAGTGTCAAAGGTAGCCCTTGACCCCCTTACCCCCCTAGGAAAAACCCCGACTCTCTAGTCCTAAGGGCTCGGGACTTATAGACACCGGAAGTTTTCCGGAAGTACCCGGAATTTTTAGGAAATTGCCCGTATCTCCGTCAATATTGATCGTAGCGAGTCGGGAATTTAGGATAGGGTGTAGTAAATTTCATCCCCCATCCCCCCCCACGGTCAAAAATCCAAATTTCCTACCTTGCTTTTTGCATCCCTTTTCTTGATCCCGCGAGGTAGAGCCCACCGGGGCACCCCCGATAGACCCAAACTCGGGGCAGCTAGCACGAATAGCGGCTGAGATACGGGCCTTCAAAGTTGGCGCCGCCATCTTGGATCCGCCATTTTGAAAACTTCGAAGGGCCGTATCTCCTGAGATACTTGAGCTACAGGGCTGGGGATTTTTGCATAGGGGCTCCCAGAGAGACTTCTTTCAGCTCGGTAGGGTAAATTTACCCTATCGTTACCTAAAAATTAATTTTTAGCTGACCCTACCAAAAGATAGGTCTTCGACCCCTCTATGCGACAGTCCAAAACCCTAGTTCTAGGAGCCCAATAGTTTCTGAGTTATAGTTGAATTACCCAAAACTGAGGATAAATGACCCAAAAATTACCCTTGGGGTAACTCGGAGGCTATTGATCCTAGAGAGACGAGTTTGGTGTCCAGCTGTGGGGCTTTTTAAGGGCTACCATCGCCCCATAGCACGCGACCAGGTCGGAGCCGCCCTTGCGGCCGCCATTTTGTTTTTAGGTAGAAACTTCATAACTTTTAGGGAAAAATTCCTAAAAATATTCAGTTTTCACTGGAGGGTGTATTTTGCCACCTCCTCAGACTTACCAACTTAGTAGAGACATAGAGCCACCTTTTGCGACTCTACATACAAAAACTATACCTTTTTATTTTCTGCATACAACGTAGGTAAATTACCTAAAAACTTTTTATTTTTTGCTTAGTTAAGATAACCGGGTGTCCGCGCAGGCGTTGACATAAAATTCAATTAATTGACACATATATACACGTGGTAACATACATATATATATAAAACTTTTACAAACTTTTATTTTTACTTTAATTTTATTATTATTATTTTATATTGACGCATACCTCTGACGACATGTTCAACACTCCTCCCCCCCGCTCGAACCCACCACTAACGCTTACGAAAAAGTCACCAAGTGAGGATACAATGTCCTCCCCAACACCTTTGCCCCGCACGTCTCTCTCATCTCAGCCCCCATCATCTCCCCCCGCGACAACGTCCACACCAGTGCCGTCGCCACCAACAAATGAGGGACAAGTCAGGGCAATGAGCAGGACCTACGACAAAGACATAGTGGCAGCCTCACAGACCGAGGCAAAAGATGCTAAAGGAGGTCAACCCAAACTGAAGACCGCTC
>CATIXG010000010.1:0-45346 GCA_949710035.1 Crambus lathoniellus
TAGTACGGGCTACAGTGGACAGCACCGTGCTTTTAGTCCAGACCTTTGGGTCTGGCAGTTCCAATCTATATGTGAACAAATCCGGGACTGGTCGATACTGGACTCCCAAAACAGACAGCATGTCTGGAGTCTCCGGATTTTCAAAGAGGAGCGGCTCTTGCTGGTGGTCCTTAGGCAAATCTGCCAAGAGGTCCGGTGAGTTAGACAGCCACTTCCGCAACTCATAGCCACCAGCCCTCAAGAGCGCAATCAGCTCATCACGTAAGACGAGAGCCTCATCTAAGCTCGAGGCCCCCGTGCAGATATCGTCGACAAATAAGGCCCCCCCCTCAATAAGAGCAGATGCCCGGGGATAGCGTAGCCGTTCGCGCTCTGCGAGCTCCAAAAGCGAACGGATCGCCACAAAGGGGCTCGACCGCAAACCATAAGTGTTGGTGTTCAGCTCGTAAGCCAACATCGGATCCTGGGGATCCTCACGCCAAAGGATGAGCTGGTATCGTCTATCCTCCGGGTGAATCACGGTCTGTCTGAACATCATGCGGATATCGGCCACAAAGACGACAGCGTGCCGGCGGAAGTTGGTCAAAACATCACAGACATCGTGATGCAACTTCGGCCCCGCATGCAGACACTGATTCAACGACACTCCGGTTGACGTGGGCGCTGAACCATCAAAGACCACGCGGATCTTCCCATTAGAAGTCTTCAAAACAGCGTGGTGTGGCAGGAAGTAATGTTCCACATTACGCCAGTCCAACTGCGAGATGGACATGTGCCCAAGGTCCAAATACTCCCGCATGAAGTCTATATACTTCTCCTTGAATGCGGGATCCCTGGCCATCCTACGCTCCATGGACAACAATCTCTTCTCGGCCATCGGTCGGGAGCTCCCTAAAGGAGGGCGAACCGCCAAGAAGGGCAAGCGGGTAATCAAGCGACCCGAGAGGAGGCGCCCAGTGTTGTTCTGGTAGAACAATTCGCACTCCTCCGCTAACGGATCCAACCGCTTGGCAGTGGGAGGTTCCTCCACCTCCCAAAACTTTTGGAGAACGTCGGACAAAGTAGAACCGACAATGGTCTGGCGGTCTACCGACGGGGTCTCTGGTGTCTGTGGTACCTTTCCCATCACCACATGACCCAGCGACGAGGACAAGGCGACAAGATCGGCTGTCTGCAAAACTCGCTTGCTTCCACACAGTACACGACCGAGGACATCCGCACCAATCAACAAGTGTATTGGGCCCGGTCGGTGGAAGGAAGGATCAGCCAAAGCCAGTCCAGACGTCAGCTCAATCGTGGATGGCGGCACTCGCACTTGCGGGAGTGGTCCAACCACCTTATCAAAAACTATCGCCGAAGCACCGATCTTCGGCCTTGGCGTGAAGTGGGGGGAGAAGGAGAACTCAACTCGACCAATCGGATCAGGGATCCGCGAGTCTCCCACCCCCCGTACCGCTTCGTGATGCGGCACAAGCAAAAGACCCAGCTGTCGGACAAGCCACCTGGACATTATGCACCCCTGGGCACCTGAGTCCAAAAGGGCACGCACCGTGACAACATTGCCCTTAGGTCCCCAAACATTCACGGAGGCTGTTGGCAACAGCACAAGCTCCGGAGGGGTGGTTGGGTCCGACAGGGGCGCCATTAAAAATTTTGGGGGGGTACTTGTCCCCCTCGCGCCTGAGTCGGCGCGCCAAATGTGGGACGCTCGTACCGGGCGAGCGGGTCCCAATCGGGTACATACTGGCCCCGACCAACAGCACTCCTAGGTGCAGGGTAATACCCGTGTGGGGCGTGCCTCGGTACATAGTACCCCAATCGAGGCCTCTCCATTAGGGGGGGGGAGTAGCAAATAGGGCCCGTGCCCATCGCCACCGTGGCGTACTCTTGTGGTACCCCCCTACCCCCGCCCGTGGCGGGGGCGTCTCTCCTATAGTTCCCCCTCTCCGGGGGGGACTGAACGGGGGGGCTAAGCCCCGCCGAATCTCTAGGGGACCGGTTCCGGGCTGCCGGGCCCCCGCCCGTGCGCGAGGAATTCGAACCCCGGTCGCTCCCGGCGTCCTTGCGGTCCAAACAAAGGAGGGGGTGATGCCTCCCTCCGCAAAGACGACAATCCTCGGTCTGGGGACACGCCGACTGCATGTGTCCCCCCAAACACCTATAGCACCATTGGCGCTGTTTCGCAACGGCCCTCCGTCCCTCTGGGCGGAGGCCTCTAAATTTGGCACATTCGTGCACCACGTGCCTATCTCCCCTGCAATACCTGCACCGCTCACTCGGTGCGGGGGGAGGGGACTGCTGGAAGGCAGCATACCGATTGGTCGGGCGACGGGGCTGTTCCCTCGCCGCCACCATACGACCAACACCTGGAACCGGGGCGGGCTCCAGGTGGTCCGTCACCCTACATTCGTCCTCCAAAAAACGAAGGAGGTCCGCGAAGGGCGGGAGATACGAGGCGCTGTCGCCTCCGTACCTCTGCTCGAAACGCCCCTTCATTTCAGCGGGCAATTTGGCGAGGACTATGTGCAGCAGTACAAAGGACCACTGATCCACCGGCAGGTCCAATCGCCTTAGGGAGTTGACCGCTGACAGTAGCGGGTTCAGCAACTCCCTCCGTAACAGGTGTACCCGCGTGATTCGCGGGAGGGCCAAAATCGTGGCCACGTGGGTGTCCGCCAGTAACCGGACATTCTGGTACCTGCTAACCAGAAGCTGGCGAGCCACCTGGTAGTTGTCGTCACTGATGAGCAGGTGCTGGATCACCGCGCTGGCCTCTCCTCGCAGGGAGGAGCGCAAATAGGCCAACTTCTCACTAGGGGATAAGTCCCGTCGTGAATCCACCAAACTGTCAAACAAATTAATGAAGCCCATCCAGGCTGACAGATCCCCATTAAAAGTGGGAATCTCCAATGTAGGCAATCGGCCTAGCAACGCCGTCGGGGTAGGTTTGACCTCCCCGCTCAAAACCGGCTCCCCCTTCCGAACAGCCAGGGCCCTCTCAGCCGCCTCCGTGAACTGGTCAGCCAGCTCATAGGCCTGGGCTACATCCTGCTCCAGCTGTTCCGACACGGCATCATCAGCTGGGGGGTTTTCCAAATAATGCGCGCGACACTCCATGGCGTGGCGCTCCAGGTCTTGCAGCCGAGCTGCCAGCCCGCCATACCGAGCTAGCAACGCGCCTACCCGGTCGGCTCGGTCTATTAATGTGACCGCACAAGCAAGCCAACGCAAAACTCCTTGGATGCCGGCCCTGGATACGGCGAGCGGATTCGTAGGAGCCATTTATAATCCGTTTTATAAACAAAGCAAACAAAGAAATATAAAAGTGGTAAACATCAACAAAAAAAACAATAGAAATAGGTCGCGTCACGATAATATAAAACACAATTAAAATTCGGACGACATACACGGACCCTACTATTTTCATAAATTATTAACAACTTACCAATTTCAAGGGCTAACAATATAACGGTATAAACAAAACGTATAGGATTAACGGTATGGCATACCTCGCAAATCAACTACTAAACCGTTATCAACAAACGAAAACAAAACTATTTTTAATAATAATACTCGTAATTTAATACTACTAATAATTAAAACTAGTTCCACTTTTTTAACTAGGCAAGCGGACTCGGAACAAACACTAGTATGTGGTACTAATAAACAACACTTTCGAACGAAACTATTCGTCAAATAAATCCGGACACACAAAAAAAATATACACATCTAGGCGAGTAAACTCGTATCAAATCACTAGTATGTGACAACAATTATATAAGTGTCTATCTATTATCGGATCCACCAAGTGAGAAACATTCGCTTCGAGAATTTACTAGAACAATTTCTTAGTACTTCTCGTCTCGGATCGGATCGGATCGGGAATCGGATCGGATCGGGAATCGGATCGGAAATACCCTTTTTAACAAAAAAAAAATAATTTTATTTTTACTATGAAATTTTATGTACCTAGTTAATTTTAATATGCAAATTAACTAATTATATCAACTAGGTACGCTCTGCTACCAAAAATATGATCACGCACAATTGTGATGACCACATCTACTGTGTTCCACAGTTTATTGAAACGAAGGTTTCTCATGCAAAATTAAGTAAATTAAGCGAATCCTACCTTACTAGAAAATAGTGTCCGTAATCCAGGGGGGCTGAACGTTGTCTCGCCGGCGCGCGCCGGGCAAAACGATCTCCACACAACCCCCGATGGGATACTCTTACAGCTAACACTCTTATACTACACAATGCCCTAATAGGCAGCTAAAACTTTCCCGGCGCTTTTCAAAGCGAACACACACGGGTTACAAGTCCGTACCCCAACCGGAGCCCTAGTAGGTGCAAAACGAAATCTCGGTCCCAATATGGGTAGGTAACTTGCACGGCACGTCGCTACAGAAACACACGAACTTGTCTCACGGCTGCTTACGGCCAACTGGTCTGCACGCGGCCCGAGCGCATTGCGTGTCGCCCGTGACCTTGACAATGACAACGCACCGCTCGCAGCGCGGCGCGAACACCGTTGTATTTGTTTTATGTCACTTCACATCACTCACGATCACGAATACCGGGTTTAATTAATTAATAAACGAGTTATAACACACATATTGAGAGGTATTTAAATTTAACTAGATTAAATAAAATTTAGAAATAAACACAGTCTTCGCTGTAGAAAACAAAAGACACGGAAAGCAAAATAATAAATTCGTATGGCGGCAACCAGCTAACCAAGTATAACTGTCGTAATATTTGGTATTAAAATGTCTGAAATTTTTACCTTTCTGTTGAGTTAAACTAATATTTGGCATAGGTCTATTGAATGAAACAATTTTTGTTTTATCTATGAACGAAAACTGTGCGAAAGGATACGTACGTAATTTCTGTAAGCAAATCGAATCCGGACAATCGGCACATTCTAATTTCTCCATTATATTTTAATTATTGATTACCTATATTAAGGGCATTCCGGCGATCAAACTCAGAATTTTCAATGTTTTTAAATTAAATTTCCTGACAAAGTATCATTGCTAGGTCTTCCAAAATATTATATGTGATAGATCTTTTCTTTATGAAGGGAAGTTACTAAATTTTATTTGAATAAAATAAATACAATGTCTATAAAAAATGATTTTCAAGACCCCTTTTTTCCGTCTTAAACTCAATTATCTCAATAACTATTTGAGTAATCAAGCTAATTTTTTTTGTGTAAGTAGTTCTTAGTCATATCTAGGGAAGTTACTAAAAATTTTTTTTGTAATATTTATTAGGGTGGAGCGTAATTTTTTTTTCTGGAATTTCGAAATGGAACTATTGCCAAAAGTTGTCAGATATGTTTACATTAAAAACTGTATAATTAAATTTCTTGATATATTTATGGAAATACTGCCCCAAGCCCTCTGATATTTTGAAAAATTAAACTTTTTAGACAATATTTAGATGTTTGATGGAGTTCAATAAAACAGTAAATTTTTAATAAAAATAACATTTATTAGCTTAAAAATTAACAGAATTATAATAGCTATAAAAACACGGAACAAAATGTAAAAAAAAAACTGGTAGTTCGACATAAAAATTATAAAAAAATTAAAATTAATGGGTTTTGTAATGTTTTTTTGTTTCAAAAGCAGGCATAATTTTACGTGATAAAATGCGGGTTCGTATGAATCCATCCCTCCTTATTGGACCACAGACTGCAGCGGAGGCTTCTGTTACTATTTTAACACACCTCTCTGTAGCTTGGGTGTGACAAGGGTACTTTTTAAGAAGGGGTATTATAAAATAATAAATTTTTTCAGGCGTCTCAATGCACTCGAGAATTATGCTTGTGCTTATGTTTTTTTAAAATTGGAGGCTCAGTGACAGCCACATCATTCCAAATTACGATGTCAATGTAGTCAATAGCATTGAAATTTAATTGCGGAACCTTAAATTCTCTCACGCCCCTAATAGCTGAATCACGTGCTTTAAGGATTTTGCGTAGCGCTAAGACTCTTACATTTTTTCTTTCATCAGCCAACATAGCCAACAAAATATTCTTTGTATGACCAAAGAAACCATTTCGTTGTATGACTGGATCTACTATACTTTTTAGGTGTTCGGGGAGGTACCTCGAAAGAACAATGGTTTTATGCAAATGTTTTGCACTATAAATACATGTTGGCATGGTTTTGATAAAAAACCACATAGGGGCGTAAACGTTCAAGATAAATGTTACCAAGTGGGTTAGGTTTTCCGTAGGAGACCTTGTCGAGACGTACAATCTAAGAAGCCTGTTTGCCATCGTGAGCCACCTGGAATGAACAATTTTGCCAGGATTCTTTTTAGATAAACTTAGACTACAATGACCGGAATTAATAGCCATACAAATATCATACAGGTACTGTTGATCTGAGCTCAAATCTTGAACGTTAGAAACATCTGGTAATATGCAACTAATTGATTGATAGTTTATTAGTAACTGCATTTCACAATCTTTTAAATCTTTACCGATTGGCCCCATAAAGCTTCGTGGTCCAGAAGTAGGACCATCCAGTTTCTCAAACATATGACGCAGCGAAAGTTCATTTGCATGTAACTGGCATATGAACCACTGTAAGGGTTTTTGCAAACTTCGTTCTATGCATCGTATCACTCCTCCTTTTGCTCCTGTGTTCACAACTGTACCGTCACAGCCAACCACAACCATGTTTTGTAAATCTACGTGCTTTTCTTGCAAAAAGTCTATTATTTTTTTACTCACAACTGTCGCTCGCCCGGATGATAATGCGATGTGTCCAACGCTCCTCCACAACTATTTTTCTTCTACACGAATCTATCATAGTTAAAGTTTTGTCCTTGCGACCATCAAAATATAAACCAAACGTTGAATTGTCTTGTTGCAAGTTGGACTCATTTATTAATGTTTGTCGCTGTAGTTCACGGGCTCTTCTGATTTTACTACGATCTACGATGTTTGTAGAACTTTCTTCTGTTATAAGACCCACGTCTTGAAATGCCGCCGATACGATAGCTGCTGCAGCTCTATCTGAGACACCGTATCGGTCAACCGTCCGAGCAACAGTAGCTAAAGAAATCGTATTACGTTTTTGAGTGACTACTCGAGACATCAACAACGAAGGTTCCGACGGTAACTTGTCTTGATTTTTCTCATAACTCGACTCGATAGAAGATGAAGAAGTGTGAGGCAAAAACTGTCCCTCAATAACATTTTGTGGAGAATAAGAACCCGGCTCGCTATCGCCATTTGCTAGTCTGGTTTCGCGTGGTTGCCTTCTCAAAAACCTTCTGGCGTTTTGTTTAGAAGTTTTTAAATCAATCCCTCCTATACCCATTTTTCGCTCGGTACGTTGGTCAATCAAAAACGCTTTTTCTAAAATAGGTACTTTTAATTCTTTAGGGCACTTGCATAAATTAAACTTTTCGCATTTACATGCTGCTATGTCAAATAAAAATTGAGCTTCTTCTTTAAATAACTTGAGACGCTCTTGATAAGACTCTATGTTTTTTCTTGACTTGTAAGGTTTGAGTAAAGTTCGGTATTTATCATGATAGACCTGTATCCTTTTTATTACTGAGCGAAGTTCAATAGAAGGTATTGATGCTGACTACCATACCAACAACAATTTCTCCGACAGCACTTTGTAAGTGTCAGTAGCCAGATTACGATACTGTTTCTTACCTCGACTCAGCCAAATGTAACATAACATAATATCTTCATATGTAGGTAAAACATTCGATACTAAATCACGGCCATGGCCGAACAAAGGGCACTGCAAATCACTACGAAGAGTAGACAACGACATTTTAAATTATTAACTCGTAAATTCACAACAGAACTTTCTCCGCGCAACGGTCGACGCGCAACTGAGATTTGAAAATATTCCGTTTTTATGCCAGTAGTTAGGGAGGCCGCGGGGGTCGCGGGGGCGGCAATAGTGATGTCCTAGGCATTAATATTGATAGATTGACCTTTAACCAACCCAAATTGTTATATAAAGTTTTAAAAATATCATTTAATTATATTAAAACAAAGGGTAAAAATAATTGAAATTTTTGAATTTTTTCAAACTTTAAGTTACTTGGGGCAGTATTTCTAATTGACCAATTTCAAAAATATTGTGGCTATAGGAGACCTATACCTAAACACAACTTTTGGTTATAGTTCCATTACGAGATAGCAAGAAAAATTTTTTTTCATACAGTGACGCTCCACCCTAATATTTATATTCAAGAACTAGTATCCCAAAATGCATCGTACACCGTTTCGCAGCATAATTCTTCAGTCTCCGCCTGGCATTGGCGGCGTTTGGACGTGGAGACTGTATCGCTCCGATTGCGCCAAAATTGAAAAAAAAAAACTCAAACCAGGATCCTAATTTTTTTCAATGATGCTTATTTTGCTAGGAAATATTGAACTAGCGCTTCAGGATTTGGTAATAGATGAGTGCTTTGCCATTTATTGCATAACCATAGACCTATGTAACCTAGGACAAGTAATAATTTTACTCATTACCTAAAGCAAACATTAATAGTTTGAAATAAAAGTGAAGGATAAGTAAAATTGCCTAAGATACTTAAGAGCCCATAAAAGTTGTACTATTTGAGTACCTATATTTTGTTGTGTTGTAGGTAGGTACATAATTAGTCTAAGTTTCTAACTTCTACTACTGTATATTAAATTTATGTTCGTTTTAGGTTCCTCACAAAATTGGAAATGTGAGAAACTTAAGATAGGTAGGTGTAAAAAATTGCATCTAGAAATAAGAAATTCACTTGTTGAAACAGTTTTTTACAGAGACATAATGCAATAAAAAGCAATTCTTGAAATAAAACCGACGTAAGTTTTTTTCATATACCTAGTTGATCTAATATTACCATTACACCAATTTTATGAGACTGTGAAAAGTCCAGCTTCTTACCTTTGAGCGAGGGACATATACCGCACCATTTTGTGAAAATTTCAGGTTCAAAACATTCTTGAAGTGACAACTTCTTTAGCGGCGTTGTGCACTATTTATTGTGATGGGTAAAAGCTGTTTAACTCGCGTCAGAGGGCCTACTCTGAAACGCTAATCCGAAACTTCGGTTAGCCCTGTCCCTCTCACTCTCGAGTCATAACGGAATCGAGTGATAGGGGCGGGGCTAACCGAAGTTTCGGATTTTCGTTTCAGAGTACGGTCCCAGGATCACGTGACCGTAAGACGTACTTGGGGGCCTGATCGAAAAACTGTTACAATGTCATTAGAATACGAAGGCAAATTTCGCCATCTTTCCCGATGATCTGATAGCTCTGGCACCTCGGTTAGACAAAACAGGCGGCGCGCGGCGGCAGAACAGAAGACAGAAGACCTCGGTTCAAATCCAGTCCGTTAAATTTTCTTTTTTTTGTCCAAACTCCTTTTTTTTGTGAAAAAGTCTACGGAGCCCTTTATCAACGCATCTAGTTCATTATTATAAGTATATTTTCTAAAAATCAACTGGTTAAAAATTTAAGAATATCAAAAATGCACAACGTTTATATTCAAGTTTTCACTTCTGCCGGCACTCCCGGAGTGCAACTCGCTGTTTTTTATTACTAATTCTCTTTTCCATTATAATTCAATACCTAGTACAAAATTAGAGCATGCATACAATTTCTTGCAAGACATGCTCTTGCTCTCGCGGTTTTGAAATTCGAAATTCGAAATTCCCACAACAATATCTAAAACCGATGGTTGAGGCGCCAGTAGCAATAAAAAGAATGACAGGTCTGTCAGCTGTATTGACAGTTTAAACTCTCAAATTTAACCACCGCGTCAGATAAGTTTGCGGAGTTCTGTAAGGAGACTTGCATAGTCGGAGTAAAATTTTTGATACTCTAATGAAATATTGCATAGGTACAAGTACTTCCGAAGGAGGAATATTTATTTCATTATTTAAATTTCATTGCACAAAGTATAAACAAATGGCGGGCTAACTTTAAACTGACTAACATATTATATCAAAGATAATAAACTCATAAAAATAAATAATCTCGAAGAAGTTTTATATACACTCTCTGCCACAAATGTCATTTATTAAAAGTAGGTGGCTAAAACGTCAGTGATTAGATTACATATCCTTTGGAAACTGCCATGCAAGAAATGACAGTTTTGTATAAGTAGTACGAAACCAAACCGTTTCAGCTGCTCGACCGTGATGTTGTCAAAGCCAGCGGCTTTACCTTCTTTGAGCTTATCAAGGGCAAACTTGAGCTCTGTTTCTGTAAAAGCCTCGTCCAAGTGGTTAACCTCTTTACCAGGGTCTCGTGTAAATTTCTTCTGGAGACTTTTCGTGGAAGCTTTCCCATTTTGGAGTAAGTGGTGAGCGATCTGGTTTGTGGTCACATTGGAATGACGATCAGCGATTTTAGGATCATTATTTAGTTTCCTTATAAAACACCATGCCTTCTACGCCTTCGATTAGCTTGTTCCACTTTTCTCTCGTTGTTTCGGATATGGCTTCTAGCAATTCATTCCCAAAATCGATGGTGTCCTGTGAGATGGGATCTAATTCATACTGGTCTTGGTATGTCATCCTATCATATTGATCACGCACAATTGTGATGACCACATCTACTGTGTTCCACAGTTTATTGAATCGAAGGTTTCTCATGCAAAATTAAGTAAATTAAAACTAGTCCTACCTTATGGTAAGGGATACTGTCCGTAATCCAGGGGGCTGGTCGCTGTCTTGCCGGCGCGCGCGCGCCTGGCCAAGTAGGTCTTCACCCAACCCCGAGGGGAAACTCTTATCGCTAACACTCTTAAAACTACACAATGCCCTAATAGACAGCTAAAACTTTCCCGGCGCTTTTCAAAGCGAACACACACGGGTCTCAAGTCCGTACCCCGACCGGAGCCCTAATAGGCGCAAAACGAAATCTCGGTCCCAATATGGGTAGGTAACTAGCGCGGCACGTCGCTACAGAAACACACGAACTTGTCTCACGGCTGCTTACGGCCAACTGGCGATCCTACACCGGCCGGCCGGCCGCATTGTCTCGTGACCTTGACAATGACAACGGCCCGCTCGCAGCGCGGCGCGAACATCCCCCCGTCCCGGACAGTAGCAAACTGTCCGCCAACTCAATCTAAGGGCAGGCGAGAGAGGGTAGCGATCGCTCGCTTCAAAACAGAGTCCCCCACCAGGACCTCGGCAAACCTGGGCACACCATCCGACCCCGGATGAAGCTGAACAATGCGTCCTAAACGCCAGCGGAGGGGCGGCAGGTTTGGATCCTTTACCAACACGAGGTCTCCGGTCTTGGGTGGGGTCGTCCTATCCGACCACTTAACGCGTTGCTGCAAAATGTGCAAATACTCCAGATGCCAACGGCGCCAAAAACTCTGCGTAAGCTGCTGGAGCAATTCAAATCGCGAGAGCCGTCCGGAGGCCACTTCGGAATAAGGATATTCCGGCAAGGCGTTAAGCGGTCTGCCAATCAAAAAATGGCCCGGCGTAAGGGCCTCTAAATCATTCGCGTCCGAAGACAACGGACACAACGGACGCGAGTTGAGGACCGCCTCAACCTTACAAAATACGGTCGCGAGTTCCTCAAACGTGAGGACCGTCTCCCCAATAACGCGACGAAGGTGAGTTTTAGCGGCCTTTACAGTTGCTTCAAAAATCCCTCCCCAGTGGGGGCAGGATGGCGGGGAGTACTGCCATCGTACCCCTCTGCGAGAGAGTGTGGATCCGATCTCAAAATTATTCCTATCCAAAAATTCACAAACTTCCTTTAAATACCTATCGGTGCCCTTGAAATTGGTTCCACAATCGGACCTTATTAACGACGGCATTCCGCGGCGAGACACAAAACGATTCAACGTGGCTACAAAGGCTTCGGTGGTGAGGGCACTAACCACCTCCAGGTGGACCGCTTTAGTGGCCAAACAAACAAATACACACAAGTAAGCCTTTTCCGTTCTAGCATTACGAAGCCGCGATGTCTTAACGGTAAATGGCCCCGCAAAATCCGTTCCAACTCCTGAGAAGGGCATCGATTCGTTCACTCGATCGGCAGGCAAATCACCCATCTGGGGCTGCATCGTATCGGCGCGCAACCGATAACACGGGAGACAACGAAAAATAACGGATCGGATTATTCTCCGCGCTGACAAAATCCAGAACTCTCGTTGGAGGAGCGCGGTCAAAGCATTACAACCGGCATGAGCATTCTTTACATGTCGGTCTGTAATCAACAGTCTAACTAACGGTCCATCCTTGGGGAGCAACAAAGGGTGGCGTGATCCGTACGGCAGGTTGGCATGTCTGAGCCTACCTCCGACACGCAGCAATCCGGTACTGTCCAAGAAGGGATTCAACCGCACCAAGGGTCCCTTCAACTTGGACTTACTTGAGCGCAGGGCTTTCAGCTCCGGTTCAAACTCTCGCTGTTGCGTCACTCGCAACCAATGCAACAGAGCGTCTTGCCGCTCTTGTGGGGCGAGGACCGGAGACAACAATTTCTCCTGAGGCTGGCGACAATTTCGCACAAAGCGCCTCATCCAAGCAGTCACGCCGAGCAACTTATCCAAAGAACTGTAGCGGTCTAACAAAAACTCCATCTGCGGAGCCGCCACCGTCTCCACGGCGTGAACACGCATGCCTAGGTCTGGGACTCTGGCCACAGCCGGGGTGGCAGGCCATGAGCGCTCAGGCCGTAACAACCATGATGGACTCCACCATAGGTGGTGGTCCACTAACTCAGGCGCCTCGCAGCCGCGGGAGGCACAATCTGCGGGGTTCAATTCGCCCGGTACGTGGCGCCAAATCAACGGGGCCTTTGAAGTCTGAATTTGTGAGACCCGGTTGGCCACAAAAACCTCAAGGGTGTGGACTGAACTCTTCAGCCAACAAAGGACGACCTGGCTGTCAGACCACGCAAATATCGACCCCAAGTCGACACCGTTTCCCAAGGTGTCGGCAACATGATTGAGTAGCCGTACTAAGAGAGTGGCGCCGGACAACTCCAACTTCGGAATGGTTAGCCTAGTCCGAAGGGGGGCGACCTTACTCTTGGCCGTAACTAAGTGTACGGCGACAACGCCTGCTGCATCCACCGTTCGGATGTGAACGGCTGCCGCGTATCCGCTTTCGGACGCGTCACAAAAGCCGTGCAGGGAGGCTTTAAACTTTCCCGAAGGCAGCATTTGCCTCGGTATACAAACCCGATTGACGTCGGGTAGGGATGACACGAACCTCACCCACTCTCGTAGGAGGCTACCAGAGAGGGGCTCATCCCATGACAATTCCGCAGCCCAGAGCTCCTGTAGGAAGCACTTCATCGAAAACACTACAGGGCTGAGCCAACCGTTCGGATCAAAGGTACGGGCTACAGTGGACAGCACCGTGCGTTTAGTCCAGACCTTTGGGTCTGGCAGTTCCAATCTATATGTGAACAAATCCGGGACTGGTCGATACTGGACTCCCAAAACAGACAGCATGTCT
The DNA here is from genome assembly GCA_949710035.1 of Crambus lathoniellus. Lineage (NCBI taxonomy): Eukaryota > Metazoa > Arthropoda > Insecta > Lepidoptera > Crambidae > Crambus > Crambus lathoniellus. Next base: position 13,483 of record CATIXG010000010.1, read on the forward strand.
GGAGTCTCCGGATTTTCAAAGAGGAGCGGCTCTTGCTGGTGGTCCTTAGGCAAATCTGCCAATAGGTCCGGTGAGTTAGACAACCACTTCCGCAACTCATAGCCACCAGCCCTCAAGAGCGCAATCAGCTCATCACGTAAGACGAGAGCCTCATCTAAGCTCGAGGCCCCCGTGCAGATATCGTCGACAAATAAGGCCCCCCCCTCAATAAGAGCAGATGCCCGGGGATAGCGTAGCCGTTCGCGCTCTGCGAGCTCCAAAAGCGAACGGATCGCCACAAAGGGGCTCGACCGCAAACCATAAGTGTTGGTGTTCAGCTCGTAAGCCAACATCGGATCCTGGGGATCCTCACGCCAAAGGATGAGCTGGTATCGTCTATCCTCCGGGTGAATCACGGTCTGTCTGAACATCATGCGGATATCGGCCACAAAGACGACAGCGTGCCGGCGGAAGTTGGTCAAAACATCACAGACATCGTGATGCAACTTCGGCCCCGCATGCAGACACTGATTCAACGACACTCCGGTTGACGTGGGCGCTGAACCATCAAAGACCACGCGGATCTTCCCATTGGAAGTCTTCAAAACAGCGTGGTGTGGCAGGAAGTAATGTTCCACATTACGCCAGTCCAACTGCGAGATGGACATGTGCCCAAGGTCCAAATACTCCCGCATGAAGTCTATATACTTCTCCTTGAATGCGGGATCCCTGGCCATCCTACGCTCCATGGACAACAATCTCTTCTCGGCCATCGGCCGGGAGCTCCCTAAAGGAGGGCGAGCCGCCAAGAAGGGCAAGCGGGTAATCAAGCGACCCGAGAGGAGGCGCCCAGTGTTGTTCTGGTAGAACAATTCGCACTCCTCCGCTAACGGATCCAACCGCTTGGCAGTGGGGGGTTCCTCCACCTCCCAAAACTTTTGGAGAACGTCGGACAAAGTAGAACCGACAATGGTCTGGCGGTCTACCGACGGGGTCTCTGGTGTCTGTGGTACCTTTCCCATCACCACATGACCCAGCGACGAGGACAAGGCGACAAGATCGGCTGTCTGCAAAACTCGCTTGCTTCCACACAGTACACGACCGAGGACATCCGCACCAATCAACAAGTGTATTGGGCCCGGTCGGTGGAAGGAAGGATCAGCCAAAGCCAGTCCAGACGTCAGCTCAATCGTGGATGGCGGCACTCGCACTTGCGGGAGTGGTCCAACCACCTTATCAAATACTATCGCCGAAGCACCGATCTTCGGCCTTGGCGTGAAGTGGGGGGAGAAGGAGAACTCAACTCGACCAATCGGATCAGGGATCCGCGAGTCTCCCACCCCCCGTACCGCTTCGTGATGCGGCACAAGCAAAAGACCCAGCTGTCGGACAAGCCACCTGGACATTATGCACCCCTGGGCACCTGAGTCCAAAAGGGCACGCACCGTGACAACATTGCCCTTAGGTCCCCAAACATTCACGGAGGCTGTTGGCAACAGCACAAGCTCCGGAGGGGTGGTTGGGTCCGACAGGGGCGCCATTAAAAATTTTGGGGGGGTACTTGTCCCCCTCGCGCCTGAGTCGGCGCGCCAAATGTGGGACGCTCGTACCGGGCGAGCGGGTCCCAATCGGGTACATACTGGCCCCGACCAACAGCACTCCTAGGTGCAGGGTAATACCCGTGTGGGGCGTGCCTCGGTGCATAGTACCCCAATCGAGGCCTCTCCATTAGGGGGGGGGAGTAGCAAATAGGGCCCGTGCCCATCGCCACCGTGGCGTACTCTTGTGGTACCCCCCTACCCCCGCCCGTGGCGGGGGCGTCTCTCCTATAGTTCCCCCTCTCCGGGGGGGACTGAACGGGGGGGCTAAGCCCCGCCGAATCTCTAGGGGACCGGTTCCGGGCTGCCGGGCCCCCGCCCGTGCGCGAGGAATTCGAACCCCGGTCGCTCCCGGCGTCCTTGCGGTCCAAACAAAGGAGGGGGTGATGCCTCCCTCCGCAAAGACGACAATCCTCGGTCTGGGGACACGCCGACTGCATGTGTCCCCCCAAACACCTATAGCACCATTGGCGCTGTTTCGCAACGGCCCTCCGTCCCTCTGGGCGGAGGCCTCTAAATTTGGCACATTCGTGCACCACGTGCCTATCTCCCCTGCAATACCTGCACCGCTCACTCGGTGCGGGGGGAGGGGACTGCTGGAAGGCAGCATAGCGATTGGTCGGGCGACGGGGCTGTTCCCTCGCCGCCACCATACGACCAACACCTGGAACCGGGGCGGGCTCCAGGTGGTCCGTCACCCTACATTCGTCCTCCAAAAAACGAAGGAGGTCCGCGAAGGGCGGGAGATACGAGGCGCTGTCGCCTCCGTACCTCTGCTCGAAACGCCCCTTCATTTCAGCGGGCAATTTGGCGAGGACTATGTGCAGCAGTACAAAGGACCACTGATCCACCGGCAGGTCCAATCGCCTTAGGGAGTTGACCGCTGACAGTAGCGGGTTCAGCAACTCCCTCCGTAACAGGTGTACCCGCGTGATTCGCGGGAGGGCCAAAATCGTGGCCACGTGGGTGTCCGCCAGTAACCGGACATTCTGGTACCTGCTAACCAGAAGCTGGCGGGCCACCTGGTAGTTGTCGTCGCTGATGAGCAGGTGGTGGATTACCGCGCTGGCCTCTCCTCGCAGGGAGGAGCGCAAATAGGCCAACTTCTCGCTAGGGGATAAGTCCCGTCGTGAATCCACCAAACTGTCAAACAAATTAATGAAGCCCATCCAGGCTGACAGATCCCCATTAAAAGTGGGAATCTCCAAGGTAGGCAATCGGCCTAGCAACGCCGTCGGGGTAGGTTTGACCTCCCCGCTCAAAACCGGCTCCCCCTTCCGAACAGCCAGGGCCCTCTCAGCCGCCTCCGTGAACTGGTCAGCCAGCTCATAGGCCTGGGCTACATCCTGCTCCAGCTGTTCCGACACGGCATCATCAGCTGGGGGGTTCTCCATATAATACGCGCGACACTCCATGGCGTGGCGCTCCAGGTCTTGCAGCCGAGCTGCCAGCCCGCCATACCGAGCTAGCAACGCGCCTACCCGGTCGGCTCGGTCTATTAATGTGACCGCACAAGCAAGCCAACGCAAAGCTCCTTGGATGCCAGCCCTGGATACGGCGGTCGGATTCGTAGGAGCCATTTATATTCCGTTTAATAAACAAAGCAAACAAAGAAATATAAAAGTGGTAAACATCAACAAAAAAAACAATAGAAATAGGTCGCGTCACGATAATATAAAACACAAGTAATCTGTGCCGGCCGGCGCCTGGTCAATATTGGCCGCCCCGGGTTTGAGTGAACGTTGACAGCTATATGCGTGGTCAGAATTGGCCCCAACGGGGTTCAAGGGTTAAAATTCGGACGACATACACGGACCCTACTAGTTTCATAAATTATTAGCAACTTACCAATTTCAAGGGCTAACAATATAACGGTATAAACAAAACGTATAGGATTAACGGTATGGCATACCTCGCAAATCAACTACTAAACCGTTATCAACAAACGAAAACAAAACTATTTTTAATAATTATACTCGTAATTTAATACTACTAATAATTAAAACTAGTTCCACTTTTTTAACTAGGCAAGCGGACTCGGAACAAACACTAGTATGTGGTACTAATAAACAACACTTTCGAACGAAACTATTCGTCAAATAAATCCCGACAAACAAAAAAAAATATACACATCTAGGCGAGTAAACTCGTATCAAATCACTAGTATGTGATACTAATAAACACACTTTCGAAGGAACTATTCGTCAAATAAATCCGGACACACAAAAAAAATATACACATCTAGGCGAGTAAACTCGTATCAAAACACTAGTATATGACAACAATTATATAAGTGTCTATCTATTATCGGATCCACCAAGTGAGAAACATTCGCTTCGAGAATTTACTAGAACAATTTCTTAGTACTTCAAATCGTCTCGGGATCTTCAAATACCCTCGAGATTTCAACAAAAAAAAATAATTTTTAGGTACTCTTTTTAGGTACGCTTTTTATTTTTACTATGAAATTTTATGTAGTTAATTTTAATATGAAAATTAATTATATCAACTAAGCTCTGCTACCAAAAATATGATCACGCACAATTGTGATGACCACATCTACTGTGTTCCACAGTTTATTGAATCGAAGGTTTCTCATGCAAAATTAAGTAAATTAAAACTAGTCCTACCTTATGGTAAGGGATACTGTCCGTAATCCAGGGGGCTGGTCGCTGTCTTGCCGGCGCGCGCGCGCCTGGCCAAGTAGGTCTTCACCCAACCCCGAGGGGAAACTCTTATCGCTAACACTCTTAAAACTACACAATGCCCTAATAGACAGCTAAAACTTTCCCGGCGCTTTTCAAAGCGAACACACACGGGTCTCAAGTCCGTACCCCGACCGGAGCCCTAATAGGCGCAAAACGAAATCTCGGTCCCAATATGGGTAGGTAACTAGCGCGGCACGTCGCTACAGAAACACACGAACTTGTCTCACGGCTGCTTACGGCCAACTGGCGATCCTACACCGGCCGGCCGGCCGCATTGTCTCGTGACCTTGACAATGACAACGGCCCGCTCGCAGCGCGGCGCGAACACATATTATATTTAAAAACATATATTTGATGCTTGGGAGAGCAAGCGAGATGTAGTTGGTATTTATTGTGACCTCTCCAAAGCTTTCGATTGTGTTAATCACCAAACGCTTTTAAGGACTTTAAAACATTATGGTGTCTATGATAAATCGGTTAGCCTTATGCAATCATATCTATGTGAAAGAACACAGAAAGTAGTTATCAACAAAACTGAGTCTACTGGAGCCCCTATCAACATGGGCGTACCCCAGGGGTCAATACTGGTCCCTTTTGCTGTTTTTAATTTATTTATTTATTTATTTATTAGAAAACCAACAGTGTTACAGATTTTACTTAATAACAATGTATATGTACCAGTAAGACCAATTACAGGTTTCTTTTATATGTAATAGTACTTTTTACAATTTATGACAAACAACGGCATAAAAAACCATCCAAACTAAAACAAAATCAATAAAAGAAAAGAAAAAAGAGCACTATGCGCTTAATCTGCTTACAAATGTGAATGAGCGTGTGCATATATTTGTATGTTTGTATGTATGTCCATGTGTTTGTGTGTGTGTGTGTGTGTGCGCGCGTGTGTGTGCGTGTGTGTATGTTTGTGTATATGCGTGTCTTTGATTATCTGTGTAACTTTTTGTTTCTGTGTTCATTAGAGAACGCAATAACAAACTTACCTATAGTACCTAATATAATATAAATTAAACTATACTTACTTACATATAAACTTGCCAATATATATATATATATATATATATATTTATTTATTTATAATTTTGAATAACTAAGTATATTATTTCAGAACTGATAAAATTTTAACAAAAGTAGGAATATTTAATTCAATCAGACACATAATTATCAGTGACTGACATATAATCAGTGACTTAATAACAACTTTTTTAAATGATGGCTTTGATAATGTAAATAAATCGTGATCACTGAACTCTTCGTTATACAACCTTGCAATTCGTGTAAGCGGACTGTTCATAGCATAATTTGTGGAGCATGAAGGTACAGTTAGTAATGGTGTGAGCCTTGTGCGACGTTTAGGCGTAAGAAATGTTATACCCTCAACTAATTCAGCGCAGTCGACGCTTCCATTAAGTATGTCGTGCAAAAGACCCATATCCAGCATTTTACGCCGATCCACCAGACTATGGATATCGTGAGTATAACATGCTTCTTCATATGATGCAGGACTTTTACGGTAGCGATAATTAAGGTGCCTGATAAATATTTTTTTAATTTTTTCCAGACGATTGATGTACACCGCATATTGAGGTGACCAAATCGAACAAGCATATTCAAGTAAGCAACGGACATATGCGAAGTAAACACATTTTAATGTTGATATATCTTTAAAAGGTTTACAAGACCGTAATACAAATCCTAAATTTTTGTATGCCCTAGTAGCTATTGAGTCGATATGATCACAAAATAACATTTTATCATCCAGAATCACTCCTAGGTCACGAACTTGCGAAGTAGAACTTATTAGTGAAGTAGAACTTGTTAGTCCGCTAAATGAGTATGGAAAAATAATAGGCTTTACCTTTCGAGTAAAACGTACACAATGACATTTTTTTAAGTTGATGTTTATTTTATTTAGATTGTAATACTCAGTTAAACTATCTAAGTCTTTTTGAACGTTAATGCAATCGTTATAAGTTTTTATTGAACAGAATATTTTCTTATCATCCGCGTAAAGTAAGTGTCTTGAATGCTTCAATTGGTTTGCGATATCGTAAATGTAAACGTTGTAGAACAAAGGGCCCAAATGGGAGCCTTGAGGAACGCCGCTAGGTATACATATAAAATTTGACTTGTAACCACCTACAATGACCGCCTGTGAACGATTTTTTAAATAAGATTCAACCCATCTGAGTAGATTGCCTCTAATTCCAAGCGTATGGAGCTTCTGGAGTAGGATGACGTGATCCACACGATCGAAAGCTTTCTCAAAATCGGTGTAGATCACGTCGACCTGACCTCCTCCATCCATATTTTAAGCACATATTCTACAAAGCAAGTTAAATTCGTAAGCGTTGATCGTTTTCTAACAAAACCGTGTTGACTAACGGGGATACTCTTAATGATCAGTGGATAAATAGCATCATATAGCAAGCTTCTCGAATAATTTACCCATTGTACAGAGGATTGTGATACCACGATAGTTTTCTACCTTCGCTTTCGAACCACTCTTATGTAATGGGATAATATGACCTTTTTTCCAGAGATATGGAAACACACCATAACGAAGAGAGCTATTAAAAATTATGTAAATTGGAAGAATTAATGATTTAATGCAATTTACCCAAAAGATCGGTGGGATTCCGTCACAACCAGGACCCTTGGAGAGATCTAACTTTTTAACAGCTTCCTCGATAGCTGTAGCAGAGATACTTAAATCAGATATAGTATCGCCACCGAAGTTCTCCGGTTGTATCACTAAACCACTCGATGCTGATGGTTCAACAAAGACGCTACTAAAAAACTATTGAAAGCGTTACATATATTTTTACCGTCCTTATAACAGACTTGTCCATAGGTAATATTTTTTGGGTAATTAGAGCCACCACGTAAAGACTTAACGTAACTGAAGAAAGCTTTCGGCGTCGATCTTATAGCTTTTTCTGTACTAACTATATGTCTATTATAACATTCATTCTGAACTCTTTGCTGCTTTCTACGTAGGAGAGAAAATTCGTCATAATCTAATTCACTCTTCGATTTCTTCCATCTTGAGTGAGCTTTCATTTTTTCACTATTTATTCGAAGCAAAGCCTTACTGTACCACACAGGATAAGCTTTATGACCATTAATTTTAACTAATGGTACATATCTGTTGATACATTCGTTTAAAATATCGTAAAACTTATTTGTAGCCGATTCCGGGTCATCCGGAGGTAACAAAGAATTCCAGTCATTTAAACAAAGAATTCAATTTATATAAATGACCTTCCTTTTTAAGCAAAGAATTTATGCAAGACAGTGCTATTTGCTGATGACACTTTAAATAGTACTTTATCGAAAGTTGCGCATTGGTTTCATAGCAATAATCTATTTTTTTACCATGGTACCATTAGACAGTACCATTGATGGTACTGTGGCAATTTCTTTTTGCCGTGGTACCATCAATTAATCTATCATTAAACTCGAAAAAAAACAAAATGTGAAAAAAAAACCCTGCCAAATGTAAGACAGGTTGATATTCACATAAAATTGGATGACAATGTAGTAGAATTAATTAACAGTACTCAATTTTTAGATATAACATTAGATTATCGACTTAAATGGGACCCTCATATCGAAGCCTTGGCCGGTAGACTCAGTTCTGCGGCATTTGCTGTTAAAGAAATAAGGCTCTTAACCGATATTGAAACGGCAAGGTTAATCTATCTTAGCTATTTTCAAAGTGTATTGTCCTACGGCCTATTACTTTGGGGTTCAGCAGCTAACATCGAAAGTATTTTTGTGCTTTAGAAAAGAGCTATTCGCGCCATATACAAACTTCGGCCAAGAGATTCTTTCAAAGAAATCAACATATTAACTGTTGCAGGACAATACATAATAATATATGAGAATATGGTATATGTGAAGAAGTATCTCAATACATTTGTAAAACGTAGCAATATACATCAATTCAAAACAAGAAATAAAAATAAGATTGCCGTTCCAAGGATTCGACTTGAAAAAACAAGAAGTTCGTTTTTGGGGAAAAGCGTAGCTAGTTTTAATAAAGTTCCACAGAATTAAGTAGAGCTGCCTTTGCACAAAATTTTAACATATAGTTGTGTTGCTGTTGCTTCGGTATTAATTTTTAATTAGTACAAATAGAATAGAATAGAATTAGAATAGAATTTCCTTTATTTGCTTAAAACATGGTATAAAGTTGTTACAGTTATTTTGAGAAACACATGTTTTGCCAATGAAAATAGCATGCAAACTTTGTATAAATAATCTAAGCAATTACTACATAAATGTCCATTTTAAAATTATTAATAAGATAATGGTATTGAAAATCCAAAGAGTTATACAGCTGATGTCATATTGATAATATTATATAAACTTATGTCACAATAATTATGCTAAGGAAATAATTGTCAGGATTACAATTTCAGGTCAATTAAAAAAATGTTTGATGTCATAAAAGTTTTTGTCATTTAGCCACTTGTATAGTTTGCTTTTAAACATATTAACGCTGAGCTTTTTCATATCATTAGGAATTTTATTATAGATTTTGACACACATAAATAAGCAGCTTCTAACAAATTTATCCGATCGCGGGACATCACTTATGACTAGTTTATTTGGGCATCTGACCCTATTGTTATTAGTCTTTGCGAATAAATCTATGTGCTTATGGACAAAGACGGAACACTCGTAAATATAGAGTGATGGAAGCGGTAACAATCCAAGACTTTTAAACAAGGGTTTACATGATTGGTCTGGTGGAATTCCACATATAGCCCTGATACATTTTTTCTGAGCGATGAATGCTCTATTTTTGTCTGTACTGTTGCCCCACAATATGATACCGTAACGTAAGATCGATGCTACAAATGCGTGATAGGATATAACAGCCGTTTCCCTATTTGTTACATTTCTTAAACGTCTGAGGGCATACACGTATTGGTTTATACGATTACAAATATTATCTAAGTGCCCTTTCCAATTTAGGTCCTCGTCTAATGTTATACCTAGAAATTTTAATTGGGGAACCTCTTTTATTTTAGTGACATTCAATTTAAAATTGTATTTTTTATGTTTAGATTTATTAAACTGTAAATAATGCGATTTTGTCAAATTTATATTTAAATTATTAGATTTTAACCATTCAGTAACTATGTCAACTGTTTCATTAATGTCAGATTCATGTCTAGATAAAGAGTCATTAGATGTTACTATTATTGATATGTCATCGGCGAATAAAATACATTTATGATTTGTCATTTGGGTAATGTCATTAATATAAAGTAAAAATAAAATGGGTCCTAGCACGCTCCCTTGTGGGACTCCACATGATGTTTCCCTTAAGTCTGATGAGATAGATCGCATTTCGTTTCCCACTATTTTATTGATAATAACGAATTGCCGTCGACTGCTGATTTTTTGAGACGGAATATAGATTCCACTAGCCTCGAAAGTTAATTGCGCGGCATATTTTTTGGGAAAGGTCAATTCGCTGTAAGCCATATTTCGCTCAACAAGTATACATGTGCCGCCTCTCTGCTTGTCCCTACAAAATGCTGTCGCTAATTCATAATCAGATATCTTTATGTATTTCCTAGTATTAGTTGTTAGGAACGTTTCAGACAAACAGATTACGTTGGGTTTTACGTTTTACGTTGGGTTAATATTTCAGCATATCGCATAATATTTAAACAGAAAAAAGAACCTGACGTTAGGCAAGTTTTTACGTTTTTTACCCATTTTTGGAGCACAAGGGTTATGATGCGTACATGGCGAAAAATAGTGACAGTGAAAAATAAAGATATTTTAAAATGATTAATGAAAAAAGGGTTTTTTTAAAGTGGCTGATTTATAACCTTACGTGGCAAGTTTACATTAGTAAACAAAGTATCAATTATTTCAGTTGCGCTACATTTTGTTTAAACAAATTGTTTTCTAGGTGCCACTATCTCTGAGGTCCCGGGTTCGAATCTCGGACTGGTAAATGTCGAAAACTAACTTTTAGATATTTTCTTGTATCTGGGTGTATGTGATCGTTGCTTCCAATTTTCAATGACACAAGTTATTGTATTATTTGATATTATCATTTTTGGTATTGGAATAATATGTATTTTATTTTATTTGTTTGTACTTAAACAATATTTTTATTTAAGTGTTTTTTTATAAATTGATTTATATTATAGATTGATAGCGTGATTTTATATAAACGGTATACTTATTTAAATATTGATTATTTTGATTGAGTAAAAAAGTATTAGATGATGGGCTAGTATGAGTTATTTATATTTTTTCATAATAAATTATAAGTTTTATTAATTTGATTGGAATAAATCTGAAAATGTACCTACTGGTTAGAGCAGTATACATTATTTATTTTTTTCAGTGTAATTTGTAGCAAATGTTGTAGTTTTGCCTGCGAAGATCATTTCGATAATGGATATAATATTATCGAAATGATTTAGAGATAGAAAATAAATATAAATAGCTGCTGCTGTGTTCTGCATTTTGAAGAATCGTTTGAAGTGACTATCTTTGTTAAAAAAAGCTTTTTTTACTACATACGAATAATATCTAAGATCTACTCTTCCTACAAACCGACGTTTACAATAAATATTCATTAATAATTCTTCTTGTATTCTACATAATGTAATGTCCTTAGTAAAAGCGCACATAGGTGATATTTTAGATGTAAATAGAATGCGCGCTGCATGCCGCGTCTACACGTATTTCTCAGTCTACGAGAGTGCCGCGGCCGGAGTCTTACCGATCCCAGCACCCCCTCGCTTGTGTAAGCAACGGCCATCGACGATATTTTTTTTACCTATGCTATATCCTTAAGCACAAACACACACAGCAATTTCTTTTTATCACAGTACAAACACTCGATCACTCAACAGTAATTATCTAATTAGGTCTCGCGCGCGTGTGATGCCAAGAAGACAAAAACGAACTAAAAACAAAATGGCAGGAACTTTCGTTGTTGCAAATTACATCCGTAATTATTAATAATTCTATAACTCAATCACGGGTGCGGGCGGTTAACAATCACTCTTAAAATCAGCGCAATAAGGTTGAAACTCGTTGAACGTACACGCACTGCAGCGCGCGGAACTAGAAAGAGACGGGTCGGAAATCATCGGTTCATTTCGCGACAGTTCGTCTAAGTAAGCTCAACTACCTAACCCGGTTAAATTGAGAACATATGCATGTCCTTAGGACGACGCACATTTTCGGTAAACATTATACGCGGTTGTATTACCTTGACCAGTACTTTTTCTAATTTATGTTGTATGAAAGGCTGCTTGCATCGAATAGGCGATTCGGAGTCTGCCTACCTTAGAGTTAGGTACCTAAGTATTTAGTATTTAGCGAGGAAAAACTTATTGGGTGAGGTGTTGAATAGACGTTTTATTATAGAATATCTGAACCATATTTAACTAAATTAACTTTAAGTATATAATTAAATTAGTGGAAAATTAGTAGCATGTTATTTAGGTTTTTAATGAGGTAGGCACAGCCTAATTGCCTATATGGTATGCACGCCCCTGGTTTCACGCCCGACTTCAAAGTACATACGTTATTTATTTGGTGAGGAATTATTTCTTACTTTTTTGATGTGGTTTTTTACGCAATAACTACTGAATAGATCTGAATGAAATTTGCAACAGAGATAGATTATAGGCTGGAATAACAAGAAGGATACTTTCTATTCCGATATTCCAACGGGAACGGGAACCACGTGAGTGAAACCGTTGGCGGCCGCTAGTCCTACTAATATTATAAATGCGAAAGTTTGTGAGTGAGTATGGACGTATGGATGTTTGTTGCTCTTTCACGCTAAAACAACTGAACGAATCTGGATGAAAATTGCAACAGAGATAGATTATAGGCTGCAATAACACATTGGGTACTTTTTACCCCGATATTTCTACGGGAACGAGAACCTCGCGGGTGAAACCGTGAGCAGCCACTAGTATTCAATAATTTGAAAGATTATCTAAAGCGCAGTCGTTACTTTGAACACTTACATTTGTTCATAGGCAGGTTACATTAAAAATGTCTGGTGCTGTTTTTCTTGAGCGTTTTTCCTATAACATAAAGAACTTTTTTCTTTGCACGAATGAGCTGTCATTTCTGCTGCAGCTATATTTTACAGACTATTGCCCGAATACTCGTACGCTTCCTATCTTTGGGAGCGTCTCAAACATCGCCCTGTCACTTTAAATGTCAAACGTATGAAAGAGATGACATGATGTTTGAGACGCTCCCAAAGATGATTTGCGTTCGAGAATTCGGGCGTTATACGCCCGATATAAGCAAAGAATCGATGTTGCTAAGCAGATTTATACTGTTCTCGGAATTGCTGCGCTAATAAAAACCAATAGCCGTATGTAGGCGATTTAATAACAACTTTGATATTACCTAAAAAAAAGCTGCCTTATAACTTAAATGGCCGTGTAAAGGTCACAAGATCACGGGGCATCCCAGAACTTTCGTTCCTTAGAAATTGTACAACACAAAGATTTCTCATTTTTATGAATGCTATGACAGCGGCTCAGGCCGACGACGCAACGTGTAAAGAACTACCGCCCACGGTTTCCAATCGCAATATATTTTATTTGTTGGAGACGGGTCACGTACGAGCTACAGATATGACTGGAAAGGAGAAATGAACATTCAAATGGTATAATAAATTTTGAATATATCGAAATAATAATGCTTTGAGAAAAATATAATGCTAATCTCAATTTTCGTATAAAAATAATATATATTGCAGAGTGATTCGTTTTGTACATTGCCTCTTACAGCTTCAAGTAAAAATTTGCAATCGGATACAGCACGATGTAACATAGCGTCATATAGCAGTTTTATGATTTGGCCTTTATTAAAAAGCCTCGAAATGATAATTTATACTATCTATACCAATATTATAAACAGCAAGGATTGGATTTTTGTTTGTTCATTTGTATGTTTGTAATGCAAAAACTCAAAAACTACCGGACCGATATCAAAAATTTCACCAATAGAAGGCGATAGCCTTCCTGGGTGACCTATACTTCATTTTATCCGGATATGCCCACGGGAATGGGTACCACACGTATAAAACTGCACGGAACTTCTATCCCCTTATTTCAAAACATGGACTAAAATAGTCGTTTAAAACTGGTGCTGTCACTTTCATTTTCCAAATGAAAGACAGAATTAGTATCAAGTTTTCACCTATAGTCCACGTTTTAGAATAAAGGGGATTGTGATTTTAAATTATTTTTATGCATTCACAATGCAATTTTGTAAGTATAAGAAAAATGTGGTAGTAAAAAACCACGAGCCCTATAAGTAGCTTTCAGGCGGGATCACATTCACATATCACATTTATCTTATACTTACTAAGTTGCATTGTGAATGCATAAAAATAATTTAAAATCACAATTTAATGGCTGTTTCATCTTAATCGACTGTTAAACATTTGTAAAAAATAATGATTCTTTCGGATGCGACGGTTTCCTCACATTGATGAAACAACGCTGGCCTCCAGCGTAACAAGTGATAGCAAAATTCGACGAGTCGTGTAAGCCTTTCGGTAGCTTAGTTGGTCAGAGCATTGGGCCGGATCTCCGGAGGCGTGGGTTCGAATCCTGCCTGAAAGCTACTCATAGGGCTCGTAATTGTTTACTATCACATTTTTCTTATACTTACAAAGGGGATTGTGTCCAATAAAAGAAAAAAAGTTAGTCAAACTCAGCGAGGTCTCTGTTAAAGGCGCACACCGCCACTTGTCCCGTTTGATGTCACAAAGCTGCGATTCGGCGCGTGTCAAATTCAAAGGCTACGCTTTTATTGCTCAAAAAATGTTTTTCACTCCATCGTAAAATTTCGCCTACTCGAGAGGCCCCTCCATTTCATTGTCTCTGTGACGTGTGGGGCGAGAGGGGGGGCGTCATTGATGTCGCCGTGTTTACGAGCGACTGACGCCGGAAGCTTTTCCCAGCACACACAAGGACGAGCCAACTGCCGCTATATGTATGTATAGATGGCACATCCTGACAGCGTACTACGGACGTTTTCGCGATGGGCTTATACAAATATAAAACTAAAAATGTTTAACTACAGGGTTTGTGTGCAAATGAGAACATATTGTATTCGGTTTGGTTTTGGTGGTAGGGCTTGTTCAAAGTCAACTTGGGTAGCTACCACCATCTTAATTAAATCTGACGCCTTAACAATGATGTTTACAACATTTTTTTTGTAAATTAACTCAGTAATTGAGAGTTCCAGGGGTAGCGCGCTTCTACCTTCCAGCCCTATCATCACTTAACATCAGGTGTGATGAAGGCTTAGTGCTATCTCGTAGTGGGTAAAACGCATATTTACTATATCAAAGAAAGTCAAGGAAAAGTGTGAAGTCTTGCAACTCAATGATATCTACTTTCTAGCAAGACTCGTTATCATCAACATGAGCTATGTTTTATCATACGTTGTACAGCACCAGACCAACTTTGTAGATTGTTAAAGATAACGGGTCATGCTAGGCTAGTGGGAATTGCAGGCCGAATGCGCTCACTACTATTCCACTGAGCTCCTCCAAGACGTATTTAAAAAGGTAGATAGGTAGGTAGTTGTTACTGCAGTAAGAAACTAACTCGTCCTCACTTGTTTGAGTCTTCGTTGCGACGCCAAGCAGCCAAAAGACAAGTAAATGCTGCTAACGTGGGCGCTGCCATGGCGTCCAAATGTGTTTAATATAACGACATCACACGAAAAACTCTCGATCTAGTAATGGTTATCGTATATTATTTAGAACCAGTGGCCTCACGCGGGTTCGTTCTCGTTCCCGTGGGAATATGGGGATAAAAAATAGCCTATGTCACTCGACAATAATGTATCTTTCTACTGGTGAATGAATTAGATAATCGGGTTAGTAGTTTTTGAGTTATATTCTTTACAAACAATCAAACAAAACATCAAATCTTTCCTCTTTATAATACGACTAGCGGATTTACCGTTTTACCCGCATGACACCCGTTCCCGTGGGAATATTGGGATAAAATATAGCTATGTTACTCGGGAAGAATGTAGCTTTATAAGTAATTCTCAAAGAATTTTCTAAATCGGTCCAGTAGTTTCGGAGCCTAGTCGACAAAAATCAAACAAACGCCTCTTTCAGCCGTTTGTGGAACTAAAATACAATAGGTATTTGACATCTTTGGTAACATTTTGACGAAATGTATAGTTTACTACACTATTGCTATAACGAGACCTTTTCGTATTCCCTATTTCAATAATGACGTACCTACCGCCCGTGAGGACCTACGGAGCACACGTCGGGGCGCGCCGTAAAACGCCGACATTTTTGCCGTTTTACGCCCACGCCGTAACTTCGTGATTACTAGTACGCTGTAAACTGCTTCTAATCCAATACATTTATTTTTTACTTTTACTACTGCCATTATTTTCTAACATGTAGCCGTTGGCTTTTTAGGATATTAAACAGTATAAGACTTCATCACATAAATTAGTATTATTCTCATACATACGTAGCTAAGTAGGGCCAAATACTGTCTTCAATCTCAACTTCAGCATTTGACTTATCTATTTTTTTTACAAACTTATCTGCAGAATAGAAAAAAAAATCTAATGTATGGAAGAGAGAAAGCCCTTATGTTATGTGTGTCTTTATTCTACAACAAAACTATTGTTTAATCTTAAATAACGACTTTTGAGATAACATATGACGTTTTTAGTTTCTTTAAAATAGTAAAGGAAATTCATGTCCGTTTGTTGCCTTTACTTTCTTAGGGCTCTTCGCGGGCATCCACCAATGTTGTCATAAAATCCCTTGTACATACCGAATATATCGATCCGTCCCTCGGGAATCTGAGACGAACCGGCCAAACTCCCGCAACATTCGCATGCAAAGCGCCCGGAACAAATACCCGGATATGCCGGAACACTCGCGTATAAAATATTCTATACTTTGCCAGTGGTTGTTTGCAATCAGTACGAACCACCGCACTGTTTACTGCCACACAAAATCATAGTTATACTGGATAAAAGCAAGGGGAGCTTTTTATGTGCTAACACTTGAACTATTAACTACTGATGTCTAGACTAGAATATATGGGGCTCATTTATTACTTAAAACCTCTTTACCAAACTAACAAAAATTAAAATATTTTCGTTTTAACATAATGAATGAATTCATGAACTGCTTTTCCAAAGTGCACGGAAACTTATCATTTACACTATCTGAAAATCTACTGGTTTACTAATAATAAGTTGAAATTCTCTTACAATCTAATCATATTTCTAGAAATTAACAATATATAAATAAATTGCCATAAGTATTTTATTAATATTTAAATCAAGCTTATTTCTAGTCTTAGTTCAACTTAGATATTTCATTGATGAAAATATTGAAAATGAAGTATTAGAAAATTGTCGACCCGTCTCACACCGACTCCGTAACTCTACTGAGTTAGAGCATTCGCCCGTACAGTGAAAGGTCGTGGGTTCGAGTCCCATCGGAGCTAGTTGTGAGACGGGTCGTCTTTTTCTAATACTTCATTTTCAATAGTAAAAAAGAACTAAAAATAATATTTCTTTGATTTTAAATTGAAACGCATTCCTTTAGGAAGAACAAAACTTACAATTTGTATATGTCGCAGGGATATGAGGAAATCAGAGATTTCACGAAATCCTAGGGATATCACGAAATCACGGAAGATGTGTCTCTAATTTACGACGTCTTCTTCCTAAACAAGTTCAGTGATATGTCATTTCACTAAACTAAATCTAGTGAAATGTCAGAAAAGTGGATTGCAGAGGTGAGAGTTTGCCTCGGAAGTCCTGTAGAACACGTGATAGGTTACAATTGAATTGAAGGCGATCGCTGCGCTGCGCTTCGCGATCGCCTTAAGTTTCGTGGTTATATTTTTTTTTGTAAAAACAATCCATGAGTTGTTTCAAACCTATGATGTGTTCTACAGGACTTCCGATACAAAGTCGCTCATACCTGTCACCTGCAGCCGTGAGCTTACTGTCTTTCTTCAGTCATTCTTGATTTCACTAGATTTAGTTTAGTGAAATGACTTATCACTAAACTTGTTTAGGATGAAGACGTTATAAATAAGAATATTCCACATCTTCCGTGATTTCGTGGTATCCCTAGGGATTTCGTGAAATCCCTGATTTCCTCATATCCCTGCGACATATACGTATTTACTATTCTACCTACTAGAAACAAACTTTTCCTACACCACTCGCAGTACTAACACTGTCTATAACTACATAGACTGGTACTAATTCACAAATATTCGTAGTTGTATAAACTCGTAGCACGCTCGTAGCGCTGTAGCACCGTAGCCAGCATTCGTAGCGTACACTACGAAGTTAAATTATCGCGCCACTTTTACGGCGCTTCCCGTGAGCGCACACTATATTAAGCTTAGTACCTACACCGGATTTTGTTTCATTACTACTACTTTGAAACTGAACGACTAATTTTAATACAGAGTTATTTTGAAACCACTGGCCAAATTTTTAAGTTCGACTCAGAATCGGATGAACAGCTTTCTCATAAGAATATGGGTCGAAATATGACAATACAATTTATTTAATTAAGACATCTAGCAAGAAACACTAATACGAGTTGTTTTTAGGGTTCCCTAGTCAACAAGGAACCCTTATAGTTTCGCCATGTCCGTCTGTCCGTCCGTCCGTCCGTCCGTCTGACCCCAGTCTAGCTCATAGACTCTTAGTACTAGAAAGCTGTAATTTTGCATGAATATACATATTTATCACGCCAACACCTCCCCTCCCTCTGTACCTCCCCTACACGTGAAGTGGGTATGTAATTTTTTTTTCTTGTCTACCGCATAATGTGGGATGTTATTGGATAGCAATTTTAAAAATATTGTGGGTTCGTTAAGACAGTTTTTTGATTGCGGCATCCGTTTGTGAATTATTAAGCTTTAAAGTGCAGCCAGCCAAATGGTTGGTCTTGGATACGTGAAAAAATTTACGATAGTAGTACATAATATGACGAAGTTAAAAGGAAAACTATCACAGCTAAGTAGGCTTTACAAGTTTTTGTGATATAACACATTTTCGAAAACCGCAAATATAACTTTGTCATTCATACGAATACTATGAAAAACAAAGTTATTTTTTTCTGGCAAAAAACGACAGTGGTATTTTTGCGAGGTGTACGTAATCGTTACGTTAAGTGGGAACGGAACCCTTCATGAGCAGTCCGACTCGCACTTGGCCGATTTTTTAAATCTATATTCCTTCGTAATTAAGAATACCATGTTAATATAGCTACTGTGTATTGCATTGGGACTTTGATTGGGGCGCGGCTCGTTAGCTGACGGAGAGGTGCATACTGCATGAGTGGTGCACAATCCTAATGAACGCGAACTCCGTTGCACTTGATCCTAGCGTAGGGTGAATACAAGACGGCTGATTTACATGTACTCATGTAAAGTCAAATATAAATATATAAATACTCGACCGTAACCACGAATAGAAAGAAGGCATATTAGGAGTAGTAATTGGGGGCTCCTGGGAAACCGCTTGCTCAAAACAGTACAATAAAAATTCAAAGAAATACAAAACGTACCTAGCTGTAATTTATCTAATATCCTACTTATATTAAAAATGTGATAGTTCAGATGTTTGGATGTTTGTTACGCAAGCACACCAAAACGGCTGAACGGATTTGGCTGAAATTGGGGACACAGATACTTTATAGCCTGGAGAGGAACATATACTTTTTTATCCCGGAAAAATATCACATTTCCACGGGATAACGTCGTGTAGTCCACGCATGCGAAGCAACGTTCGGAAAGCTAGTTGTTAAATAAAATACAATCCTTACTTTCCTTACTTATCACTACATAGTATAAAACAAAGTCGCTTTCTCTGTCCCTATGTCCCTTTGTATGCTTAAATCTTTGAAACTACGCAACGGATTTTGATGCGTTTTTTTTAAATAGATAGAGTGATTCAAGAGGAAGGTTTATATGTACTTTTTATCCCGATATTCCCACGGGAACGGGAACCGCGCGGGTGAAACCGCGGGCGGCCGCTAGTATATTATAAATGCGTCTCGGTCTGTCTGTGTGTTACACAATCACAACTAAACTACTGAACCGATTTGAATGAATTTTGGTACAGAGATAGTCTAGAGCCTGAGAAAGGACATAGACTACTTTTTATTCCTATAAAATATCACCTTCCCGCGGGATAACGTCGTGTAGTACACGCGGGCGAAGCCGCGGGCGGAAGGCTAGTATTTTGTAAAATAAAAAAGGTTCATAATCGAATTTATATCATTTAAAACGAGACCAATTGGTCTCCCAGTGTTTATAATATGATCCCGGTCTCGCGGTCCGACCGTTCTCCCACACACGCCTTGTTTGTAATCCAGGAATTCAATTAGTCTGTATTATTACAGCGAGAGGGTGTATCCGATTCCCCCCCTGCCCTCCGCCCTCCGAGCCTCCGTCAAAATGACAAAACTCCCGGCGGACTACCTTTATCCAGCCCTGCATGACGCCCCGTAACGCGCGATCGTTAATTTAGCGATACATCAAATCTTTTATCCCTAACTATGGTTACATCACATTTATAAACAGGTTACTTTTACCTTGACTGCTTATTTGAAGGGTCTCCTCATTTTAAGAATTTAAAGCAAACGAATTGCAAAAACGAAGTGACCTATCAAAAAAGGAAATATACAACTGAATCTAATTACCATAACGATATTTTTTCATGTTAGTTAGTACCTATTGTGTTTGTTTGGATATTTTGGTAAGAACAAACCTAACTATATTTACAATGGTTATTTTATATAAGATGTTGCTATTTTGCTACAAACTTAGTAAATCAAGCAATAAAGCTGATTTGACATTGAACTGCATTCAAAATTGCTATAATTAAAAAATGGGATGTTCTACCCTTGCATCTATATTACTCAATTATTAATGTTCTCTTTAGCAATTGTTTAGGTATACAAACACTTTCTGAGGCTTAAAATATTACTGATGTAATTACAAATAGCCACCTCCACATTCCCACTTGTTGTCAAAAACATCGCTATGCGACCTTAAAGCAATATATTATGCATATTATGCGATACCCGAAAACATAGCATGTAAACCAATCTAAAGTTGTGAATTTCATCAACATTAATTTTAGAAGTTGTCGGTAACTTCCGCGCGTAATAACTCACCTCACAGGGGATTTTTGTTTTTGTATTATTTTGATCTAAAATATTCACAATTTATTTATTTAATAAATATTAAATACCTATTAAAGAAATAAAATAGTAAATAATACTCTTAAATCTGCCAAAAGTGTTTAAATATAAAATATCGCACTAAAACACAATTTATTGGTGGCAGTATACCAACCGGCAGTATACCTAGTTACAAATATTTTAATTCAAGCGCATTTTTATTACATTACATTACATTTTGGTAATACACAAACATTGTAATCCTTACAAACAGTACCTCACTATACACGTTTTCCTTGGATGTATAGTGATACTGCCAATCGCAGAAAGCTATATCATTTTAATATTTAAACTTCGATCTGAATGGCGTTAAAAAAAGCAGCCATAAATCGGGCGAGTCGGGCGCATGAATAGTTCCATCGCCGCGGGAAATTCTCATTCCGTCTGGAAAAGAAATATTGTAAAGGGAATCCGTTTAAGAGCTTCTGGCCCCGACACCGCGCGGCCCTCTCCACGGTATTGCCGGTGTGCACGGCCAATTCTCCTGTTACGTTATACGTAAGCCAGATTCACAATATACTGGAAATAAATTCACTCCTTTGCGTTTCGCTACTGTAATACGGACGCTGCTGTTGAAGCTAAATCACTATGGTGTGAAGAATAATGCTCAAAATTTGTTATTGTCGTATCTCAGTTCCAGGACTCAGGCCGTTGACATTAATGGCGAAAAATCATCCGGCTGTCATGTTAAGATGGGCGTACCTCAAGGTTCAATTTTAGGGCCGTTCCTCTTTTTGGTTTATATAGATGATTTACCGTTCTTTGCAGAAAGATTTTGTGAGATTGTCTTGTTTGCGGATGATACCTCCTTGATTTTTAATATCGACAGGAATAAAACTCAGTTTGACGATGTAAATGAAGCACTCTCACAAATTCTTACTTGGTTTAATGTAAATAATCTAAAGCTTAATGCAAAGAAAACAAAGTGTGTCCAGTTTGCTTTGCCAAATGTACGTGATCAACCTATTAATATTAAAATTAATGATGAAAAATTGGATTTAGTAGATTCAACCGTTTTCTTGGGTGTAACTCTTGACGGGAAACTTCAATGGACCAAACATATCACGACGCTTGCTGGCAAACTTAGTTCAGCTGCATATGCTATTAGGAAAGTGAGACAGTTAACAGATGTCGAAACGGCTAGGATTGTGTATTTCAGTTATTTTCATAGTATCATGTCTTATGGTATTCTGTTATGGTGGACAGCAGCTGATATACAGACTATATTTATTTTACAAAAACGAGCTATAAGGGCGATTTATCAGCTAGGCTCCAGGACATCTCTCAGGGACAAATTCAAAGAGATTGGTATATTAACAGCTGCATCCCAATTTATATTTAATTGCATAGTTTTCGTTCGTTGCAATATAAATGAATATATCAAACATAGTGATTTGCACAACCGAAATACTAGAAATAAAAATAAACTTGTAATGCCTCGATACAGGCTAGAGAAGGTTCATGGATCTTTCCTGGGTCTTGGGATACGCTTTTACAACAAAATTCCAGATGGTCTATTGGACTTGCCTATTGAAAAGTTTAAGATGCACATAAAAAATGGCCTCGTTAAAAAAGGATATTATACTGTTAACGATTACTTAAAGGACAAAACGGCTTGGTCATAATTTAAATTTTTTTTTTATTGTATTGTGTTACATTCTAGTATTTCGCATTTGTTTTTTTTTTAATTCGGCATTTAACACGGGTAGCTTAAGTATGTCATGCTCTCGTTAAACGTTCCTGCGGTGGTGTCGTGTGAGTCGGGTCGTTACGTTCCCTAAAATATGGTTGAGCGAAGCGATGGCTGGCTCATGCGTCATGCTCGTGAACGGGTGCTGCCAGTGGGGTGGGTCTGCTCATGTCTACTTGTGTTAAAGGTGTTCGGGATATGGTTAATAATAGTATTATATTGATTTATGAGCGAGCTGGTGTGTCTCATAGTAATTTTGGTATCCGTGTCTTACAGTAACAGCAAATTTTCTAATAATTGATTTATTTATTCAAAAATTCCTTTTATTTGTTAATACTTATAAATTTGAATATACAGCGCAGCTTGCAGTTTCCTTTTCATTAATCCTATAATACAATGTGAATAAGATTAAGATTAGTGTGTCCATTAAACTATTTGATTCCTTGTTTAGTTGAAAATTGTTTACTGTTTTAGGTAATAAGCAAAATTGTACTTAATTTAAGCGGCATTCTGTATTGTGATGGAAAGTAACCTTACTATTATGTGAAGGTCACTTTTCAAATTTGACGACTCTGTATAAGTTAAAACAGGGAGAAAAAAATAGCCCTTGGCGAGTTTCTTGCCGGTTCTTCTCGCTACAAGGTCTCCTGCCGTAGGATTTGCGAACCGATGGCGTAGCTTCATTGACGTTCATAAGTGTTGTTAAACAAACCTAAATTGAATAAACGATATTGAATTTTGAATTTTTTTGAATTTTGATTTTTTTTTGAAAATACAAGTTTGACGCGATTAAGTAAGTATACAATTTTTTTATACAATTTACATTAAGTAAGTACTTAAGTATAAAATTTACATAATTTAACAAAACCTCTCGACCACCAGACGCGTGTATACGCGCATAAGCAACTACCCCTGATTGTTTTTTTTTTTGTGTAGCAATTTTTATGTGTTGTATGCGGTTTTCGTTGATCAAAAGAGAGATAAACTCGGCGTACTGTAAAAATACACTATAATATGTGATCTAGAAGAAAAAATAAAAAACACGTGTGGCACTCGGGGACTGCCGCGGTAAAGCTATTGCATAAGTAAATAGTGTAATTACACACCAAAACAATTATTCATTCAAAAAAATATGAACAAAAAGAACGATATTAAGAGCTTGATCATCGAATTTCGCGCGATGAACATTTATATAGATATAATATCAGATATAGGTACTTTCTCTGCGCGGCATTAATGTGTATTACCTATACCTATACCACTATTATATATTATGTGCCTATACACAAAAAACAAAGGTACCTACCTACTTCGATCAACAATAGTACTAGATGAAGGCTCACGAACTAAATGAAAACTTTATATGGCCAGACTGACATTTTTTTAAACGGGGAAAAAAGGTAACGAATGTTACGATCTTACATTATAAATGACAAGAAGAGTTCCAAGTTTGAAATACCTTAGTATTATTGATACTGTCAAAATAATCTACTTATAATTATTATACTCTCAAGTGAGCGTTCGACGCTTGGCCATGTCTGCCACAACAACTATGTATCTAGAACTAGGTGTTATTGTTGATCGAAGGGTACACTAAATAGTACACATGCTTCGTTTAATGGTTTCTATTATATACATAACTAGCGGATCCTCGCGGTTTCACCCGCGTGGCACCCGTTCCCGTGGGAATATCGGGATAAAATATGGCCTATGTCACTCAGGAAGAATGTTGCTTTCTAATGGTGAAAGAATTTTCTAAATCGGTCTAGTAGTTTCGATGCAAACAAACAATCAAATCTTTCCTCTTAGTATAGATGAAGAATCCATACTAATATTACAAATGTGAAAGTGTGTTTGTTTGTTTATTTGTTTGTTTGTTTTTCCATCATTCACGCCAAAACGGAGCAACTGATCGACGTGATTTTTGGTATGGGGATAGTTTGGAAGCTGAAGATTAACAGAGGCTACTTTTAAATACGGAAAATTATAAAATAAAAATGGTAATTTTGTATGGATAATAGTTTTGACCGTCGTACGATACCAAACTGTCATTTATTCCATGGCCGCCTCCGCGTCTGCGCGCGGTCAAAATCGAATAGGTACTAATCTTTTCCATAAGATTAGAACAAAAAAATGTACTGTAACTAGCGCCAACAATGCCCCAGACGCACATGCGCGCAGACTTATCTGTCACGTATTTTCAACTGTCTAATAATGGTGATACGAAGTACTCTGTCCTACTAATATTATAAATGTGAAAGTTTAGATGTTTGGATGTTTGTTACTCAATCACGCAAAAAGGGTTGAAAGGATTTGGCTGTAACTTGGGACACATATACTTTATAGCTTGGAGAGGATCAAGGGTTCTTTTTATCCCGGCAAATTATATCATACCCGCGGGGATAACGTGGTGTAGTCCACGCGGGCGAAGCCGCGGGCGGAAAGCTAGTAATTTATATGGCAAAGCAACGTTTGCCGGGTCAGCTAGTGAATATATATAGGTATACAAGGTGTTAGGGGCACCGTTGCAAAAACTTTAAACATGGCTTCAGGCTATCAGGAAATGAAAAAAATATTTCGACTCTCCATACAAAATGTCCCGATTAGTTGCTAAATTTTTATGAAAAGTCGAATTTTTTAATGTCCGCCATCTTGTCGACAGTGCTGCTCTCTGTAAATTGGTGTCATCATAATAGCCTGTACTAAAGCCACCCAGCTGCCAGCTGGCCCTATGGCCCTATTCGCTAGCTCAAATGAAAAGTGGATGTAATTTTCACTTTCATTTGAGTTAGCGAAAAGACAGTCATCGTAGTTCTACTGATTTTAAGAAGTTGGCGATAAAAATAAAACACCCAGTTTTGATTTGGATTTTTATTACCTATTGTACCTATTGTTCAGTACACCCCTGCCTATACCGCGGAATCAGCTGGCGCAGTGGAAGATTTATCATGAGTAAACTCCGGACAAGAACTAGGTTTCAGCGGGGATGTAACTGAACAATTGGACTGCGATACACAGCGACTTAATTTAAATTGTGAAGTAAGGTGAATTTTACATACGGTCTGTGCTGTAGAAAGTCCCTGGGCTGCGGAGAGAGGGGGCGCGCCCCCCTGGTAAATCCTTCTTCTGGTAGACCTTACCAATTCGTCACCTTACTCACAAAACAAATACTACAGCGTTCCCAAGACACTGGGCGCTTCAACAATAGGTACACAATAACACACGACACACGCGGGGCTTGTTTATTAAGATATATTGTCCCGACAACAACGCGTGGTGGTGGAAAAGGTTATCTTTATTTCAAAACGCCGCGACCGGCCCGATCGTCACGATGGCGTCAAAAACTTGGTCGTACAAAACGGGATCACAAGGATAATTCAGGATTCAATTCAAACTCGATATGCCAGGCATATTCAACGCGAGTGGTTTTTAACAATTCAGCAAAATTAATCCGACATTTTTCTTACAAGAATTTCAATCAAGTGTCACTGTCAACTTCAAGTGACAGCTAAATGTCAATTTGACGTGACATTAGAGATGCGTTCAGAAATATCGATCTTTTCCGAACATCCCCCCGCCCCGGACCGTTAAGAACGGTACGTCAATCTACGGGTAATCGGGAGAGCCCACTAACTGCTCTCTTCAAAACCGAATCTCGAACCAAAACCTCAGCAAAACGAGGAACTCCGTCAGTTCCGGGGTAGAGTTTAACAATGCGCCCCCTTCGCCAACATAGGGGCGGCAGGTTAGCATCCTTAATCAACACGAGGTCGCCAGTCTGGGGTGGGGTGGTTTTATCTGTCCACTTCACGCGCTGTTGTAGGATATGCAAATACTCCATCGACCAACGTGCCCAGAAGTTTTGGGACATCTGTCTCAAAAGTTGGTATCGCGACAAACGATGGGATCCTACATCCTGAATCGGATATTCAGGCAAAGCCAAAAGGGGCTGTCCGATCAAGAAATGACCTGGGCTCAACGCTTCCAGGTCATTCGGGTCCGAAGACAACGGGCACAAGGGTCGCGAGTTGAGGACGGCCTCAATTTTACAAAATACCGTATCAAGTTCCTCAAACGTGAGAATAGTTTCTCCAATCACGCGACGCAAGTGTGTCTTGGCAGCCTTTACACAAGCTTCAAAAATTCCTCCCCAGGTCGGACAAGCTGGAGGGCTAAACTTCCAGATTATCCCACGCCGGGATAGGGTGGTTCCAATGTCTATTTTATTATCAACAAAAAACTTAACTACTTCCTTAAGATAATTACACGTTCCCTTATAATTAGTACCACAATCGGAACGTATCAATGTCGGCAGTCCTCTACGGGAAACAAATCTGCTCAAGGCGGCGACAAAGGCTTCGGTAGACAATTCCGAGACAATTTCCAAATGGACAGCCTTGGTGGACAAACACACAAACACGCACAAGTACGCCTTATAGGTTTTAGCATTACGCAGTCTCGAAGCCTTTACAGTAAAGGGACCGGCGAAGTCGGTGGCGACTCCGGCAAAAGCTCTACATTCCGTGACGCGATCAGCAGGCAAATCACCCATCTGGGGCTGCATGGTCGCGGCCTTCAATCGATAACAAGGCAGGCAACGGAAAACCACAGTGCGAATGGCTCGACGAGCAGACAAAATCCAAAATTCACGCTGCAAAATGGCCAACAAAGCATTACAGCCAGCATGTTGTGCATTCACATGGCGATCTGTTATTATCAGTTGAGTCAAATGTCCGGCTTTAGGTAACAAAAGGGGGTGACGAGCTCCATACGGCAGGTTCGCATTTCGAAGTCTTCCGCCGACTCGCAAAAGCCCACTCTCATCCAGGAAGGGATTTAATCGCGCCCTTCAACTTGCGACGGCCTAAACGCAAAATTTCAATCTCGGACTCAAAACTATCAGCTTGTACTCTCCGGACCCAAAACAAGAGCGCGTCCCTACGCTCGTCCGGAGTGAGAACCGACGAATCACGCCTCGCGCGTGGGTTTCTGCAATTGTACACAAAACGTCTGATCCAAGCGGTAACACCAAGCAGCTTCTGTAAGGAGCTGTACCGATCCAACAACAAATCCTTTTCCCCGGCGGGGTTAGTCTCCAGGACGCATGCCCGCATATCAGGAACGGCTACGTTCGACAACGCTGGAGAGGGCGGCCACTCCGACTCAGGCCGCATCAACCACTGTGGGCCCCACCAGAGGGGGTGGTTAATTAGGGTTGGGGCTACACAACCCCGAGACGCACAATCCGCGGGATTCATGGTTCCCGGCACGTGTCTCCAAATCAACTCGATGTCGGAATTACAAATCTGCGACACTCGATTGGCCACAAACACGTCCAAGGTGTGCGCCGGAGCCTTCAACCAACAAAGGACGACCTGACTGTCCGTCCAAGCATAAACCTCTTGTATCTTAATAGATCGACCTAATGTGAGCCATACGTGGTTCAACAAACGCATTAGGAGGGCAGCTCCACACAATTCCAACCTCGGGATCGTATGACGAGTCCGAAGGGGAGCGACTTTGCTTTTCGCTATCACCAGATACACAGCAACAACTCCGTCAACAGTAACGTTGCGGAGGTACACGGCCGCAGCAAATCCACGTTCGGAGGCATCGGAAAAGCCGTGAAGAGTAACTTTACAATTTTCAGAAGGGAGGAATAGCCTCGGCAAATGCACTTCATTAATCTCGGGGAGGGATGAAACGAAGCTCGACCAATCTCGGAGTAACTCGTCCGAGAGGGGTTCATCCCACGACACACCCGAAGCCCATAACCGTTGCAAGAAACACTTGGCCATAAACAGCACGGGGCAAATCCACCCATTGGGGTCAAAGGTACGTGCGACAGTAGACAATACTAAACGCTTGGTCCAGACTTTCGGTGGTCGTAAATCCACACAATAAGTGAACGTGTCAGAGACCGGTTTGTACTGTACGCCAAGGACGGTCACCTCATGGGGATTATCAACATTTTCGAATAGGTGGGGGTCCTGCTGGTGCTCTTCGGGCAAACCTACCAGTACATCAGGCGAGTTGGATATCCATTTCCTCAACTCGTAACCTCCCGACTTCAAAAGGGCGGTGAGTTCGTCTCTCAGGACAATCGCCTCTGAGACAGATGAGGCGCCCGTGCAAATGTCATCCACATAGACGTCACTGGCCAAAATGGCGGAGGCGCGAGGGTATCTCAAGCGCTCCTTCTCGGCCAACTCCAACAAAGAACGAATCGCAACAAACGGGCTCGAAGCCAAACCGTACGTATTCGTATTCAATTCATAAATCAACAAGGGGTCCCTAGGACTCTCTCTCCACAAAATCAATTGGTACCTCCTATCCTCTGGATGGATGACCGTTTGTCTGAACATCATCCGGATGTCAGTCATAAATACAATTTGGTGCCGCCGGAAGTTGGTCAAAATGTCTGAGATCTCCGTGTGCAGCTTGGGACCTACATGCAGACACTGGTTCAAGGACGCTCCAGTAGAGGTGGGAGCCGAACCGTCAAAGACCACCCGAATCTTTCCGGATTTCAAAACGGCGTGGTGCGGCAAAAAGAAGTGCTCAACGGAGCGCCAATCCAAATCGCTCACGGACATGTGCCCTAACTCCTCATACTCCCGCATGAATTCAACATACTTCTGGCGGAAGACCGCATCCTTGCTCATGCGACGCTCCATCGCCACTAGCCTACGTTCCGCTAGCGGTCGGGATTCGCCCAGAGGAGGTCGGCCGGCACGAAAGGGGAGACGGGTGATCAAACGACCAGAGCGGAGGCGACCAGTGTTATTCTGGTAATACAACTCGCATTCATCCGCTACTGGGTCAACCCGCGGGGCTGGTGGAGGTTCCTCAACCTCCCAAAACTTCTGCACCACTTCGGAGAGAGACACATTAAAAACAAGACCGCGATCCTCATCAAGGGAATCCAAAACGCGGCGAGCAGGGCCCATCACAACTGTACCGAGTGTCGTCTGCAGAGCTACCAAGCCATCTGGCTGCAAAACTCGCTTCCCCGTCAACAAAACTCGCCCCAGGACATCGGCTCCAAGGAGAGCATCAATCGGGCCTGGGCGGAAGAAATTTGGATCGGCGAGTGGGGAATCAGACACCAAAGACAACATACTCGGTCCCAAGTCAACTGAAGGTTGACGGCCAACAACTGTGTCCAAAACAATCGCCGAGGTCTCAATGCCTGGCGTGGACTTATTACGTGATGTAAATGTGAAGTCAACATGCCCTAACAACTCGGGGACTTTCACATCGCCAACACCTCTCACGCCTTCCGTGTGGGGGTGCACCTTGAGGCCCAACCGCCTAACTAACCAAGATGACACAACACACCCCTGAGCACCGGAATCCAACAAGGCGCGAACTTCCACAAGGTCGCCATTCAATCCCCTGACAAGCACAGAGGCCGTGGGCAACAAAACGGTCTCTGGAGGGGTGGCTACAATCGACCGTAAACACGTTGATTGCTAGTATGTGGGGTCCCCAGACGTCCCCCCATGGTAAGGGGGTCGCTCATAGCGATCCAGTGGTTCCCAATCTCCCACATACTGCCTACGTCCCGTTCGCCCGGTATCAGGCGGGTTATATCTCCCGGCCCCTTGAAGACGGGGCGGGCGCCGCTCCAAACGCGGGTATTCGGCGAGCGGCGGCGAGAATCGGTGCCTAGCATCCACCGTGTACGTCGCCCCATAGTCGCGGGGGCACGGTGACCGATTTTCAGAAGGGGGGTCCCGGGGACCCCCGCCCGTGCGAGGCTCAAAACGTCGCGGGGGGCTTCTACGACCTCCCGCATCGCTCGCAAAATCGAACCCCCTAGTTGGGGACCGATTTCCCATGGGGGGGTCCGTGGGACCCCCGCCCGTGCGAGGCTCAAAACGTCGCGGGGGGCCTCTACGACCTCCGGCAACGCTCGCATTACTCATCCCCATCCTTGGGGATCGGTTCCATGGGGGGGTCCCTGGGACCCCGCCCGTTTGAGGCTCCATTCGTGGCGGAGAGCGTCTGGGGCCACTCTGGTGGCCACTAGAACTGCTGCGGGATGCAAACACCGCGGGGGGTCCGAGACCCCCACCCATACGAGGTGATCCTGCAGCGACACGCTGCGGCGCTCCGCCGCCCTCTGGGCTGTTCATGCAGAGGAGGGGATGGTGGTTGCCCTTACAAAAGCGGCATGGGTGCGCTTGGGTACATTCGCGCTGCATGTGCAGGCCCAAGCACGAGTAGCACCATGTCCGTTGTCGCGCGATCGCTCGACGGCCTTGGACGCGCTGGTCGAGGAACTTATCACAACGGGTCGTGCTGTGACCCGGTTCCCGACAGTACAAGCAGCGGGCGGTCTCCTGGACGGCGGCATAGCGGCCGGGCGCGCGAGGGGCCATACGCCCCCTACGGGGGGGTCCGGTGGGGGATCTACTCTGTGGCACAGGTCGTTCGGGTCCCATAGGACCGGCCAGAGAGGAATTATCTGCCAGTCTACTTTCTCCTTCCAGGAACGTCAAGAGGTCCGAGAAGGGTGGCAGATAAGTCGCACTATCCCCACCATACTGCTGCTCAAAACGGACCTTAACAGAGTCCGGCAACTTTCCCAGGACAATGTGCAGTAACAAAAACGACCACTGCTCCACTGGGAGTTTTAAGTTTTTTAATGCGTTGTAGGCAACCAACAGTGGATTCAACAAAGCCACTCTCAAGTGCATCACGCTGGCAACGCGGGGTAAATTCAAAATGGCGGCAACATGGTTGTCCGCCAGACGTCGTACGTTCTGGTACCGACGGGCAATCAAATCCCTAGCAATAGGGTAGTTTTCATCCGAGGGGGCCAAATGTTGAACCGATTCAAGGGCCTCCCCTTCCAACACGGATAACAAATAAGCCAACTTTTGGCCCTGGGTTAAATCATCCCGGGCATGTACGAGACTATCAAAAATATTAATAAAGCCCTCCCAGTCCTCTAGACGACCAGCAAAACGCCTTAAGTCTAAGGGGGCCAATCTAGCAAATAGAGGGGGCATACTTTTAGATGTGAACTGAATGTCAACAGCCAAACGTATGGGCAGATCTACGTATCTGTTCAACAAGGCTCCGTTCTATCCGGTCGATCCAACAACGCACCGCAGAAGCTAACCACCGTAACTCAGAACGTATTTTGGCTTTAGCAGAGGAGGCCGTCATTGTAACGTCACAAATGTATCAACAAAAACAACAAATTCAAAATATTCACTATAACACAAAATCTCAATATTTGGAGGTTACTAATAACCACAAAATTCCAATATTACAACAACAAAGTATTTATAATGACACAAACTCTTAAATATTTGGAGGTTATCAGAAACAACAAAAACTCACTGACTATTGAAATTCACTCCAAATCACTGACTATTGAAATTCACTTGGATATCAACACAACAACAAGTTAATTTTAATTATTTCAAAGCACAAGTTTCAATGAGTTTTCAATGTGTAACAATGTCCCAAATCATTTAAGTTTCACTAAGTATTGAGTGCAAACTTATTAGCTAACCTTTTATTAGCTATTATTTAGCAACTTGTCAATATTCAC